>JBCJKH010045539.1:0-53748 GCA_039877255.1 Loriculus beryllinus | reverse complement strand
CGAGGAAAATGTGTGGAAAGCAGCTGTGACTGGGAGGGCGGAATCCAGTCCTTAAACATCACTAGGGAATGAAATGATCACTTTGCTTCTGTTTTGCATACTATTTTGACATGGCAAATGGTGACTGCTTTGCTGTCCATTGGGGTAAAAGAAGGATTGGTTTCACCTACTTAAACCATTCATTGCCTTGCTGTGGGAGTGTATCCAAAGAATTAACGGTTTTATTTGAAAGTGCTGCTGTGAGCTGGGAAGGTGAAGAAACAAGGCACAAGTAGGTCAGATAACTTGCCCAAGGACATACAAGAAACTTGGCAACGGAACTCAGATCTCCTGAGACATCTGCTGTGCTTCGCTTGCATACTTTGAGTTGCACTGCTTCATGTTTGGGATACCTTTAAGCCTGCTACTTCACTTGGATCCTCTTGTGACTATTAATCCTCTTAAATACCCTATTAGCTGTCAGATCTGTAGGTCAGTGGGGCAAGATGCTCTCAGAGGGGAACTGTCATTAAGGTGGTTATGTCTTTACTCACTCCCACCAGCAAAAAAAAAAAACCCAAAACCAAAGGTAAAGTTTTGTTGACCTTCAAAATGTAATGAACTTGTCTCATTACAGTGATAGTAGGCTGGACTGCTAGTATGAAGGGGTTTGAATAGCTGACACTGGTTGACTTCTCTGAATCTGTGGACAGTGCCAGGTATTTGGCTCTATCGTTCTTGCCAAGTAGGTAACTCTTCACTGTAGACTGGGGGAGGAAAAATACAACCCAGATTGAGAGTGGAAAACCACAGAGCAGTGATTAAACCACATGAATCTCTAACATCCTTTCCATGCCATTCGAGACCCTGTGCCACTGTGTAACATGGTGTTGTTGGCTTTGCCAGCAGCTGACTGATCCATAGCAGTTTTCTATATTAGTACTTTATCTTGATGTGCAGGCATACAGTGTGTTCCAGGCACTAGGAAAGAAGAAGAGACAAAAAGCTTCCTGAGAAGATGTTTATTTACATTATGAGGTTATACCTCAGGCTGTACAGACAAGCTGCTGCTTTTGCTGTGTTTCCTAGCTTGAGTATACTGGAACATGTACATCACGCACCAAAAGCACAGTGTGCTCACCCTTGCTAGGAAATCATTAGACTTCCTCTTCAAATAAATCTAACCACTTGCTGTTTTGAGGTATGCTTTTCTAATTATTTTCCTTTTTTTTTTGCTCAGGATGATGGGTATTTGATAGGTCTCCTGGAAAACAAGATAACAGTGAAAAGAAGGGTTTCACCAAAAGAGAAATAGAGAGCTATGGCAAAAGGATATGGCCTGTAAAATAATAAGAAAAAAATAAATAAATAAGCAACATTTTTTTAAACCTGATTGAAGATTTATCTTCTAGATGGTATAAGCTTATGGGGTCTCTTTCTCTCTTGCTCCTTGGCAGCACTTGCTTGGGATGTCAGTAGGGTGTGGGGTGATTGATTACACTGTTGGATGAATTTCATGGGGTTCTTCCTTAACTCCTTCCATTAGCTAAGGCCTTGCCCACTGAAGTTTTCAAGCTAAACTTGGAGGTAATGAGTTTTATGTCCCGTATAGAAAGGTAGCAAAGAAGTTTTATGGTGTTGCCATAAATATTTGTCAGTTTTCTTTCACATGCCCTTGGCTGGTGACTCCTCTGCTTAAAGAAGCCCCTGCAGTTCTTCACATCAACATCTGTAAGTCATGGCAGAGCAGTGTGAACTGAAGCCATTTCAAACTCAACTAGCCTCATTTTGATTCCAGTCATTGCTAATGTCTGAATTTATAACCATTAAATCATTATAACCATTAAATCAAATTAAGGAAGAAAGAAGCTTGTTTTTGGCAGCCTAGACAGGTTTTATAGACGGAAGTTAAGCATTTTCCACTCTGAGTTTTTTCTTTTTTTTTTTTTTGGGGGGGGTGTGCAGTGGATTAGGGAGATGGGGAGAGTGGAACGGACTTAGGAAAGTCAGGAATGTTAAGTAAACAGCCTCTGTTCACCAAAATGATGAATGTGTAGGAGAAAGGATGGATAATAAGAAGGAAACAAGTATTTTTCATTCCAACCCAGTGCTGTAAATGGGGACTTTGCATGCTGTAAAAGTGAAAATGTCTGGAGCTTTGGTGGAAAAAAAAAAAATATGAGAGGAATGTAGTAATAATAGTTAAATTGCTAAGTTGTGTGAAAAGGCATTAATCTTCCCTATACTGACACAACTTGCTTTCTGCTATTTCTTTGTCAGAATGCATTGCTTTTTCTGTGTTAGAAAATAGGAAAGGGTGAAAATAGGAAACTCTGAAAATGAAGTGTGGCTTTCAATGATAAATGTATGTTTTGTGCAAGAGCAACATTCACCTGAAGTCTTGTGTCTCAAAGTTATCTGGATCCTGATTTCACTAGGGTGTTAGGCCAGTTATCTCAAATTGTGTATTTTGGTGATGTGGGTTTAATAGCTTATTGCACTTTTTACCAGATGCTTAGAAGGAGAAGACAGGCAGTCATGTATAATTTTTAAATCTAGGAGCCAGTAAGCAACTGAATTATCCATGAGCAACTAGGAGGAAGTTATCTCCTTAGTCTTATTCCAATTTGAACATTTTTTAATATGTATTATAAGCCCTGTCTATATGAAGAATTTGAAGTGCAATAGCTGTTACTATCAGGAGACAGTAACTGTTTTTCTTGTAATGGTCTGACCTTCTTGTAATGGTCTGACTTTCTTCTTGGAATGGGTTTGAAACCAGATCAGCCTAGGACACAGCAAGCGTTTTATTGGGAGTTAAGGTAGTTTCCCATATGAGTGGGTAGGTGTTCCTATAAACAGGTGCCAAGAATTAAATTGACCTACTTCTTCCCTGCTGAGAAGGTACTTGTTGTGGCTTACATTAGCTTTGATGTTTCACTAACATTTTAGGAGAAAAGGTGAGTGGACTGATGGATTCTAGTTTTCTGTGTTTTCAGGCTGACAACCTTGGATAGCTGGCTCTGCAGGATTAGAAGAGGTATCCACTGCTGTCCAGGTCATGAAACCTCTTGGTGACATATCTGTGTAGCTGTAGAACATAACCACTGCATCTCTTTACAGATCAATCTGTACCTAGATAGCTCTAAGGTAATTTTGAGATGAATCTTAGATAAAAACTGTGGTGAGAGGGTGATGTTGATATCCAAAACCACGTATCTTTGCTGTAAAGATTGTTATTTTTGTTGATGGAGTTTAGAAGGGTTATCATAAGTTCAGTCTAAAAAAAATGTTTAAAACTTTGCAATATATATGCAATTATGTTTAAAACTTTGTAAGAGACTTACAAAAGAAAAGCTGTAGTATATCACTTACGGTGTACTTGTGTTTCATCCATGAAATGTTCTAGCTGTACTTTTGATGTCCATTTATAATAACCATTCAATTCTATAGCTGACATAGTATCCCTCCCAGTTTTGTTTTCAGACTTTATTGATGTGGCTTCTTGGTGACCTACTTTCACCACTTCAAGGTTGCTTTTTTCATTCCTTTCCAAAGGGAAGTGCCTTCCATGAGAAATGTTGGAAGCTCACAAGCCAGTTTCTAATACTGGTAGGTAGAAAATTGGACCTGACTGAGTGGCCTTCCACTTACTCCCAAGGTAGATGACACCACTGATTCTAAGGTACTTTCCTTACTCAACTCTGTTGCTAATACTTTTGAGACCCTGGAGGTGGGTGTTTGGAGAATGGGGGAAGGAAATGCCTGTATTTCCTTGGAGCTCTCATTACTCATGACTGAATTGGTTGGCCCTGTGACTCTAAGGGCATTGCGTTGGCCTCTTGTCCTTACAAGGGGCCAGCCATAAATCATGTGCTTATTAAGCAGTTGCACAGCTGGAGGAAGGAACATCCTAGTTCTTACTCTTTTACTCATTCTGGGGTATTCTTCCTTTGCATTGCTTTTTCTGGTTTTGGGGTTTGTTTTGTTTTTTTTTTTTTTTTCCTATAATTTCCACTGGAGGTGATTCAGTTCAAGGCTTAGTTGTATCTTTCTTCAACCAGTGGTGCTTTTGCTTTTTATCTGGGGCATGAGGTATGTGCTTACTTATTTGTGGGTCCACTTAAAAGCCGGTTAATGTGATGCAGATGTTCAGTTTTCAGCAGATACATATCATTTAGCTAAGTTTTATGAAGGGATTAATACCTCACAGTGTTACATATCGCTGGAAAAAATATTGCACTTCTGTAATTTCACAAAGTGGACACAGCTCGCCATTTGTAATCATTATCTCATAAGACTTGCTGCTTTCCCCCCCTGCACCATTTCACCCGGGTGTCATTTTGGTGTAAACACTGGTTACCCAAAAGAAAAAATCCACAGCAGTCATTTTCCTGGAACCCCGATGGCTTTTTGGTTTCCAGCAAAAAGTAGTCAGATCAATTTTTTCTTTGGTGTGTGTTATAAAAGGAGCATGCAGTTAATTGTAACTGTGGTTATTGCTTGGAACAGAAAGTAAACCATGAAGGAAACAGTCTTTGTGTGTGTAAATGTCAACGGAATTTCAACAAAGGTGACGCCCAGCTCCCATTATGATCTGGAAATGAATTTGTCTTCTCTCCACTGGTGTTAGGTATGCAGTGTCCCTAACCCTCTTAGGAAAACCTTTAGCAGAATATGAATGAACACTTTAGATTATCAAGAAATGTTCACCAGTGATGCACTTGAGGAGAAAGTTCTTGTAGTCAATTGTTGCAAGTGGGAATCCTCACTTCCCTTCCTTGTTGCCTTGTATCATGTTTAAGTGAACATAGGCATGTGTGTTGGTATGAATGTGAGGTGGAGGTATGCTTGTAGGTGTGCTGGAAGAGTCTGAGGGGCTAAAAATATGGCTAGAAGTAGCTGCATTTGAGTCATTTGCCTCAAAAGGCAAACCTAGGGCACTGGACTGAGTATTACCAGGGCTCTGAGGTTAAATTAACTGCATGTGATTGGTGAAAAAATGAAGAATTTGGCAAATGGTGTGAATGCCAGCTGCAGTTTGGTGGCAAGCTGTGCTACCCAGTAGATTGCTGGATAGGCCAGCTATTTCTCCACATTCCTTGCCAGCAGGGTATTGGCTGAAAGGGCGGTGGTGCTGTTTCTGTTGGAATCAAGATCAGTACAAAGGCCATGTGAGTCCAGAGACATGGCATATAAAAGCTTTTAGTGGTTTGAAGTTTTTAGGATCTTTTTTTCTGTGGTTGCAATACCCAGTAGGGCAGGTGGCACCCATGAGGGAAAGCTACTAAGGCTTTTACTTTGTTTTTTAGTCCTACCTCTCATCAGCAGATAGGAAACAATGAATGCAAATCTATTCCACAACACGTGCAGATACATTTTGTTGCTCGAAAGCTGAGCAGGAGCTCTGATGAATTATTAGCATCCAATTCCAGAGCTCTGACAATCTGCAATCTCCTTAATATTCTGTCGAGCTATCGTGGGTATTATTCCTCTGCATTGTTTTTCCCTTTTGTATTCTTGAAACCCATATTGCAATCTGAATGCTGCTGGTTTAGGATTGAAAGAGATACTGGCTGGCTGTATGGTTTGTTCAATTTACCTTTGACAACAGATGGGGGAGAGTGATTTTCCTCCTCTTCCCCCATACAAATGTAGACTAAATTAGAAGCAACTTTGAAAATTGAAGTTATCTCCTGTTATGTTCCTAATTGTGTCCCTGTCATATTAACAAGGCACATGAGTTATTCATGCCAGGAAGGAAGTCTCAATAAACTTTGTTTAAGAAATCACAGCATTTCCAGGGTAAAAAACCTTTTTGCCTTATAAGACTTTGAGCATCTCTGCTTCTGATTCTCTGGCAAGGGTGTTATTCCAGTGAGAACTGATCTTTGGAAATAACTGCATATTAATTTAAATCTATCATTTAAAATGTAGTTTACTTTACCCAGACAGCAATTAGATTGAAATTAATGGTAATGTAGAACAGCAGGATCTAAAGTAGCTCTTCAGCCTAAGGGCTGACCATTTTTACCATCCAGATGTTTTCCAAATGATTTATTTCATTTTCCCACTTGGTTTCTTTGCCTCACCCCTCAGTTTCAGTCTTGTTGCTCCTGGTGCAGTGTGGGAAGAACAGTTGCACTTAGTAGCCCCAGTAAATGACTTTATTAGAATTAGAGTTGTGTCTGCATTACACTAATACCAGATGTCTTAGTTCATGTTATAGCCTCTTAAACAGGTAGTCTCCTGGCTGCTTATGGTGGCGAAAGTGCCAACACAGACCCTGGATAAATGGGGATACACTGAACTATGTGCTGCTGCTGGGTGATGTGTTCAGGATTTGTCAGGGGACAGAAATGTCTTTTTCCTCACTTCTTGTATGTTGAGCATAATATGCAGGTGGAAGGATACACTTTCGAACATTTTAGGAATAAGATGAACTACCTTTCTGTCAAAATGATGTAAAAGTGTCCTTATGCTGTATTTCTAGTTTGAGGATTTAACACGGAAGCTCAGAGGAATGGTATAAATGTTATGTTAAAACGCAGCAAAACCAATGATAATCCTCCATCTCAAACCTGCAAGCTCTTTGGCTTTCCTTGCTGAGAGTGTAAAAATAAAATGCAAAACCCTTATGCTTTTCAGGTTTCTCAATGAAGAACAGGCTTGTGAGTAGGGAGTTGCCTTTTAGTTGTGGTGAGGGAGCTTGTGTTTTGTATGGTGAGGTGGAAAACAATTTATTATTTCTTCTCCTAATTCTTTGAGCTTTATAAAAACTGGAGTATGTATCAGATGCAATAGTGTTTTGTGCAATCCCAGGGAAGCCATACCTGCAGAGTCCTGGGGATGCAGCAGAGCAAGCCTTGGAGTTTAAAGTCAACTCCAGGATACACCTTGCTACTCCAAACTCAATATGAAAGGCCTGGAGGAGGAGGTGGTGCTTCACAGTGCCTTGGGAGGCCTCACCAACAGGCTCACTGGCTTGGCAGGAGGATTTAATTTGAAACATTGCCTCTGGGCTTCACTTTGAGGCTTCTCATCTTTTCATATCTGGTAGTTTAATATGAGCTGCTGTTTGCATTTTCCTAATCTTTGGATCAAGAACAATGGAAGCTCGCTGCAGAGCTCTGGGGAACTGCTGTTGGAGGAGCACTGTGCCCAAGTGTTACTTCTGAGGGTAGTAGGAAAAACCATTTCTCCTGCATTTTCTAGTTTCTTATATGTTTTGTATGTAGCTAGTTGTTTTTAGCAATTAATCTTTTTCTGTGGTACACCTGCTATAGGCTCCTAAGCACTCTTTTCTCTGTTTCAGAGGTACAGCCCAAACAGCGTATGAACAGCATTCTAATTTATTTTTTGAAGGAAGGGCTGAAAAGTGAGCAATTTATGTTAGATTTCTTGTCAACCCTTTTTAACATCAGTACTTCGTCTTTCACTGCAACATTTCCACCCTTATTATAAGTAAATGCATGTTTTTGTGGTGGTAGGCGTGAGGTATGTCCTTCCATTCACACACATCTTTGCTGTTGCTTTTTTCCCCACACCTCCAGTATCATTTGTTTATTTTGTGTAGGTTGTAGGAGCAAATAGAGCTGGTAGAAGAAATGGGGTTTAATTTAATCTTCCCTAAAGTGTGCCTCTGTCTTGGAGAAAAGAGAAGTTGGTATTTATAAGCAAGAGAATGTGTGTTGTTTTATTTTAAACTGGAATTCTGTGGGTGAAGTACTAGAATAAAACCCAACAGCAGAAAGAAAAATACCAAGAAAGCTGGGAAAATGAGCAGCACCCTAAAAATCTGAACTCTTCCTAATCCCTCATGTATTCTCTTGTGTTAATGCACTCTCAGGACTTCATGGGCAGCGTGCAAGCAGAGTCCAAAATGCTACAAGGGGGATTTGACAAATCCACCTGTCAGTGTCACCAGACAACTGATTTATCATCTTTGACAAGTAGAAAATTGCTTTGACTTGTCTGCAGGACGAGTAAAATTCAGTAATAGTGATGGGATATTTTAAAAATTGTCATGATCATGTAAATCCTGTTATCTCTGTAACCCAACACCAGCGAGGCCTGAACTGTAAAATGACATTAACTATATTGAGAGAAAAAAAAAAGTCTCCTATTAGCAGATAACTGGACATTTTTCCCCCTCAGTTCATTTTTAAATCCTGTTGCCTTTCAGAGGCTGACACTTCTGTCTCTTAGCCCTGTTTCTCTATAGCACTAGAATATTGAAGATGTCTTCTAAAGACAAAAAATAGCATGTAGCTACATCAAATCATAAAATACAAAGGAAGAAAATGTGCTTAATCTGACAAAGCATCAGTGTTTAGGATATAAGCTCATTACAATGCTTGTGTAGTGGGAGCTGATTTTTTTCAAATTAATTTCTATGTTATTACCATAATAAACATTTTAATAATATCCTCTCCTTCCCTCATATCCTCAGCAGCTGAATATTTCAGTAAGTTATCTGGTCTTTCATAGCAGCCTCTATTCCTGTCAGCCATGCATGATCTGTTTACAAGAATCCTTATAAGTATTTTCAGTTTAATTTACTGTTCCAGATTATGCTGCTTCAGCAGTTTCTTTCAGTGCAATTATGCTCACATTTGGGATGCGTCCAGGAAATACTTGGGGAATATTGATACTTTTGTCCTTCTAATTATTTTAATTTGGTAGTAAATGCAAAGAAGTCACATATAACTCTATTTAAATCTTTGAAGTTTCTAGAATATACCTTTCTGTAGCTAGCGTCCAACATCAGAAAACAAGGCTTGCACTGTAGTGTTTTGTTTGATATGTTCATTATTTGCTTACAATAATAAGTAAAGCCTCATGTTTTGCTGACTGCTGTAACTGAAAGGTTGGGGAAAACCTAGACAGCAGGAGTAGGACATTGTTAAACTCCAGAGGTTGGTAGGAATTAGGGATCTGTGCAGATCCCAGAACTACTTCCAGCGTCTTAGAAGCCAGTGAAGTTTCAGGTTGTTGCACCACTTCAGTTTAGTCTTGCAGCTCAACATTTTGCTTTTCTTCACTTGCAATTGTGAGCAACCTTCTGGAAATGTCAAAAAAATATTGTACTGACCTAGGCATGGTTGCAACATATATCCACTGGGATCATTCATTTGCATCCCAAACCTTAGTGGCTCAGTTTTCCAGAGCAATCTCATGTTCAGTACATTATCCACAATTACCCTATCTCTTTGAACATGCCTGCTTACTGAGATTTTTTTCCTATCAGTAGCTTTGAATATGTTTTCTCTTGCTTTGAGTGTCTTTTGCATGTCTCATGCTCTACCAAGCTAGTTGTCAGCAAGTGGAAGAGATGTGGCATTCATATCAGAGATCTGGAAAGCTGTGTATGTGAAGGCTAGCTGAGCATTTGAAATCAAATTAAAATTTTGCAGCAGTATATTAGCTTAATCATGAATTCCAATATGCAAAACTGTTTTTTCTAGCCTGTCTTTTTTCCACCCTCAGTGTATGCCTGCATCCTTATTTTGGCTCTACTGTTGCCTGCTGCTTGGGCTTGGGGGCCCACCTTTTTTTTAAAGTAAGATGTATTAAGTGCAGTAGCTAAATTGACTGACGTAAGAAAACTGCAGAAGAATTGAATAATTGTCAAAGCCTCCCATCAAAGCCTCTGTAATAGAAATAAACTTGGATAAAATGTATGACATCTTTGCGATGATTACAGCCATTAGTACTGAGGCTAGACAGCAAAATCTAGATATGCTTTGATTTCATTTTTCTCTTTTTTGACGCTTCTACTTGGTTGCTGATAAGCGACAGTAATGCTGCTATCTTGAGGCTTTTCAGTGGCAGCTTGTTAAGAAATCATGTGTTCCCAGAACTGCACTATTTTAAAAGTGGGGGGTGGAGGATTGTGTGCAAATGAGGAAGTAAACAAAAAGGCTTTGGAATTCCAGCCTGATGCAGAGGCACATGTTTGTTAATGCAGGAAGAAATCGTTTCTAAGTTCCTAGAACATTTTGAAAAAAGTAGGAACAAAATAGCAACGCTTAAGCCTGTGACTTGGTACACACTTTTGAAAATGTTTCAACATCAACATGGATACAAGCAGTAAAGAGGGAAGAGACCAGCTAAAGGCACCTTTAGTGAAAATACTGATAAGACCAGAAGGAGCAGGTTTTGCTGCGAAGGTGAAATACTTCTTGGCCTTGCATTTTAAGGAACATTATGTTTTGGGTTTTTTTTAAAGTGTTTATGAGAAAGACAAAGATAAAGCAGTAGAGACATAATTACATGAAGAAGGTCTTCTGCCATGTCACGCTAACCGTTAAGCCAGGAGACGTGACAAAAGCAGGTTTAGAAGATTGTCTTGTTAAACCTGAGATGTCACTGTTTTTTGTTTGTATTTTACTTGTAATTTTGTCATTTAAAATCGGTGAAGCCATAGATGCTTACAGATGATTGGAGTAGAAAGCAGCCGCTGCCTGTTGACCCTCTCCCACTGGATGGTGTACGTGCCTCATGGCCATTGTGTGGAGTTGAGAAATGTGCTTTAAAATGTCACTTTTTGGAATACCAATAGCAATACTTACTTTTTTCCCCCAATCTCAAATATTAAGTTGTAGATCTCAGGTTTTTTGATGTTCATTTCCTGTCAGAATGAGATGTTGTCATCTTCCCACACCTCCACCCCCGTTGGTTGTGGAGAAATAGCAGTGGCTAAAGCTAAAGCTGCTTGGATTTGAAACTTGATCATCAGGAAGGAACATTTTGTGCTTATTTTAAATTATGTGACACATACTAATACTGTGCTTTTTCTGTCCTCAGTTTCAACTTGCAGTATCTCTGCTTCCTCCCCATTTTCTCCAAATACATCCACATATGAAAAAAACCGCAGCTGTCTTTCCTCTTGCAAACATGAAGCCTTTAGTAAGTGATACTATGGCTATCACCAGACTGAAGTTCAGAGGGTGATGCTTAAGTGAAAAGAGAGGAATATGCAGAGTGTAAACGTATCCCTTTGTTGTTGTTCTCAAAGATTTTTCTCAGGTGGGAAAATAAAATGCCCACTTAAAAATTCAATAAGCATCTGATCACCAGTATCTGGTTTTGAATATATATATAGAGAACAGACTGACAGAAAGAAGGTGCACAGTATCTGCTGCTATGCCTGAGATTGTACAGATTCTGTTCACTAAACTTGGTTGCTAGGGTTAAATTTTATCATCATTTTGTTTGTCCAGTTAAACGTCTTAAGTTTTGGCAGCTGCCTTAGTTCATATACATACCATTGATTTCTTCAGGTCTTCCTTTCTGCCTTGCGGCTTTGTTAATCTGATGCTGCTTTCAGATGGCATGCTTGAAATACACTGGCTCATTAGAAAAATGCCAGATTTTTGACATCGCTTGAAGACAGCCGGTGTGCATCTACTTTCTATAGTAGCAGTGTATGCAAGCTTCTCTGTAATATCAGCTGTGGTAGATGAACTAAGAGCATGAACCCCTGCAGTTCCCTGTTGGGGCTCAAGACTTCAGTAGTGACTTATCTGAAGCCTTGCCTGAGTAATAGCTCTGTCAGCATTTGCTGAACTAGGTGACATTTGCTTCCTTGGTGGCAGGGTACCAGGTCCGCTTTCATGTTAACGCCTTTGACTCTTTATTTGCTGGCTAAAAAAACTTCCTTAAGTAATCTACCATAGCCTGGAGCGAACTTAGACAGATATACCACACATTTTAATCCTGTCTTTGTTTGAGCAGGATTTTGATTATATAACATGGAAAAGTTTTAATTGCTCAGTTTCTGCTGGTGCAGGTGAGTCACAAAAACTGTTTCATTATTAATGTGTTAAGAAAAATATACTTCAAAATATACTTCAATATTTCATCTTTTTCTTATGCTGGTCATCTGAGAGATTGGGATATTTTCTCTCCCACTTTCCTCCTTCTCCCCAAAGTCTCACTGGGTTTAGACACTGATAGATAAATAGGATATGTCAAAAACTTGTCTCGGGTTTGATTGCAGCGACCTGCTGAATGTTGTGGATGGTGCTTTGTAGAACAGTTACCTGGAAATCTGTGTGCCCTCTTAGGATTGACCCACTACCTCTAAACATTTCTGGCTCACTGACCTTGAATAATGTATTTGTAGAGCATTCATCATCTTTATAAAGCAAATGCAAATCTACCAGATCCTGCATTTCCCTGCAAGAGGCTTTCTGTCACTCTAATTCCCTTATCATAAACACAGCAACTTCAGTTGTCCCCAAATCCTGGCCCATCTGTCTCGGATTTACTAGAATAGTGTCGTGGTTTAAATAATGTTTGCTTCCACAAATAGAGGGAACATTTACTGGTTTATCTGCAGAAGGAACTGATGAAAGATATTTACAAATATAAACAGTATTTTACAATGGGCTGTACCAATAGTCTACCTGGCTGCACTGCTGTTTGAGACAAAGTGCAAGGAACAAATGAGTAAGTTGCCTCACAGGCTCAGAGGAGAACCAGCACTGCTCTGCCTCTCAAAGAGACATGTTTATAAATATTGTGGTTGTTTTTGTTGCTTTTGTTCTTTGGTTTGTTTGGGGTGTTTTTCTTCATTTGAGGTGTCTGTTTGACTCTTGAGTTTTATTTTTGTGATCAAATGTTTATCTCAACTCCTATTCCTCACTTTTCTCAAGTGTTGCTCTTTTCCCATGTGGGGAATAAGGAGTGATAAGGTGATTCAGCCTGGGGACACGTATTTGTTTGAATGCTGTACCATTTGATTAGGCATCCTTGATGAACCAAACCTGCTTTTTTAACCTAGCTAGTGTGGAGCTGAACTTTGCAGCTTGGGAAAGATTAGAGATTTGGTATTGTACTGATTTTACCAATAGTGAAATTTTATTTGCCAGCTTTACAAGCTGATTTTACAAATACCGAGGGGAAAAAAACATCCTACTATGTAACTAGCATGCATAAGCATGAAGCCTTTTCTGTATCTTTCCAGTATCTTTTCTGCTGGCAGCTTTTCTTGTTATGGTGTTTTTTTGCAGTACTTCTATATCTGTTTTATTGCTGGCATGTAAGGACAGTTGTTAATGTGTGTGGGTTTCCAAAGTTATTAATTCAGGCCCACTTGTATGTGCTGGAAAATATAGTTTGGGAGGTGGAGGGCATCAGTAATTTCCACAGTCATTCCACATGCCCAGTCCTACTGCTGGATTCCTCTGCATCCTCCAGCCTGCATTGGGTCCTCTGGTCAATTTGAGAAGATTGTAGGTCACCATTGCAGGTCACAGTCTATGCACATGCTCTGCTGCATTGGAAAGCTTAATTAGAGGCTTCTCGTATTTTTCGCTGGACACAGGCACACGTGATGTAGGCAGCTGCTGTGAAGGGGTGCTTTCTGAACCATGCAAGAGGAACTGCTCTTGCATGCCTTTTGTCACTGTCTGATCGTGGGAGAAGGTGGTTCCCCAAAGACAGAGCCTAAGGTGCAGCCAATCCTCCTAGAGGAAAGGTACTAACCCCGGTTTTAGTGCTGGACAAAGGGTGTTGTGTATTTTACTCCATTCATTGATTTGCCACTCCCAAAGAAATGAGTAGTCTGTCCTTGTTGGATCACCTGTTTACTAGCCGAAGTTTAGGAACAGAAGGAAAAAGCAGTATGTGTACTGTCAAAGTAGCTGCTAAACATTTGATTATGGGGTTAGAAAGTCATAAGACAAGAAAAAGCAAGTGGAGATGACACATGAAAGTGAGGTTCTTCCTCAGCTGCTTTGGGAGCCTCCAGGAGAGCAGCTTTCCTGCTCCCTATGGAGCTTTCTGGCTTTGGGATTTCCTCAGGTGTATAGTTTACTGGCTTCTATTGCTAAAATCCCTGCTGAGGGCAGCCACCTTCTTCAGGGGAAACAAAACAAAATGGCTTGATACCCCTCCTCTGGGCTCTCAGAAGTTGGGAGCAAATGTAAAAGCAGGATAGTTCTCCACTTGTGCTGTCAGCTGGGGTAAAAAGCAGGATGAGAAGCTTTCCTTAATTTTTCCACTTAATTTACATATTACTCAGACTTCTTTCTGTTCCTTGCATGTTGTGGTGTTTGTAGGGCTTCAGTCTATCAATTGACTGTGTCTTAGGGTCTGGGACTTTTGTTGTCATAGACCTTCTGTGCTCCCTACCTTCCATCTCACTGCCAGCATTGCATGAAGGCTAAGGATGACAGATACATGACATGTTTGCCATTCCCATTTTTTGTTTAATGTTTTTTTTCTTCCTCTAAGCTACCTTCCTTCCTTTCCCACCACCTCTTTTTAGCATTTTAGCCACTATAACATTTCTGCTATAATTAGCTCTGAGCATGACTGTTGTTATCTTTACAGAGTTTAATTTTTAAAAGAGGGTCTGGAGGAAGTAATGCTCATTTGGCTGAAATCCTTTTATTGTTCTAGCTGAGCGGCCAACATGGTGATCATAACACACAATGGACTTTTAAAAAAGATACCTGCTTGACTTCTTCAGGTCCTCAATCTAGGTAAAGGACCTGATGTACCTTGTAATATACAACTTAATGTTATACACTAGCAACATCCCCCTGCACTCCCCCACCTCCTCCCACGCATGCACTGGTTTATTTTAGTCTGGGTTTGTATCAGTATAATTTTGACTATCTAGGTTGTCAGTGAAAATAAGCTCAGGGTATTATACCCAATAGCCGTCAGAAGAATGTAAAGCAAATCTGATTTCTGACTTGTTCCCTGCTGAAGAGTTATATGTCAGTTGTAGATTTTGCGGAGGTTGAGGCTCTAATATATGGAGGAAAGAATTTTTCCGTGCTTTGAAGCTGATGCCAATTAAGGCTGAGAGGCACTGGTGAGACAGTGTGATGGGAGCTATGCTGCAATGGTTCCCTGAGCTGCCATAGCCTGTGCCCTGTTAACTTGAGAATGCATAGATCCCAAGGGACTCTGCTCCAGCTCTTTTGCCTGCAGCTGCTCTTCACTATTCATGAGCTCTGCTAAGCTCCTTCCCTGTGTTCCTTTGGTTTTTAATCAGTGGCTAGTATAGGATAACTTCTTACCCCTTTCATTCTTTTCCTGGTAGCACTCATATGAATGATTTTTGTCTCTGTGTTTACTAGTGTGAAATTAAAGAAACAAACCAAACAAAAAACTCAACAACAAAATCCAGGATATGGGATTATTAACTTAGATTTCACCTTGCACCACCATGCAAACAAATCAGAGGCTATCATAGTGCCCTTCCCAGAACTGGGTGTGGTGGTTAAAATAAAACATGTCAAGAGTACAAAGGGAACAGAGGCCTATTGTTTCGTGGCAGCCAAAAAGATGACTTCTGAAGGCTAAAGTGTGGGGTTTGTTGTATATGGGTTTTGGTGGTGTTTTTGTTTGTTGGTTGGTTAGTTGTAAGTAGGATATTTGTGTTACTCTTGCCACTTTTTCTCCAGTCTTTTATTATTTTATTGATTATCTAAATAAAGCAATTCTACAAAGAGCCTTCAGGGTCAATTGCTATAAGTTGAAGCTCATTTCAAAGTATCTGCTCCAATTTAATTGAAGAATTTCAGCAAGTGGTAGCTTAGCTTTGAAATGTTCCCTGGTACAGAAGAGGGATTTCACCAAAGGAGGAACTCCCTTGATAATTCAGCCTCAGACAAATGTTCGTATGCCCTTTCTCTCTTATTCTGGCTGTTTTATGCTCATGCTTACAACTATCTTGAATTTCATTTTTAGCTTTCAAGCTAGGATTTTCCTTATGTACTTAATGAATGCAATTCCATGCAGTATTCAGTGGTATACGTTAAACTCAGTCTAGATTGAGTGCCTAAATAGCAAACAAGATCAGAAGGCCTCCTGTATAACTGATTTAATTTTCCCTGCTGGATAAAACTGTTCTTACTACCATTTCTCAACTGGCAGTAGTCCTAAAAGGTTTGTAAACTAGATGCTCATGCATGCCCACGTACTGCTTTGTGACTTTTACCCATGGACAAGACCTAAAGTGTACCTAGTGTTAGCATGTTATGTCCGCTCTTCTTAGAGAGATGCTGTGTACTGAACAAAATAGTTGGACTTGGCATAAGAATGACTAGCTGAAAGCTTGAGGACTTGTGTTATACAGGAGAAAAGCCTTATGAGCTGTAAGATAGTCCCTTGGATCTTGGAGTGCAAGTCTCCTGAAGAACCCTGGATGGTGGTGTAGTGTAAGTAAAGATAAAAGGAAAGCCATGCATAATAAAAGCATAATTTATGATTGTGTCATACTTGTGCCAAATAACTGTATGTGATGTGGAGACAGTGATTCTCAATAACATGAGAAATGGCCTTTGTGTTTATAATTTTATTTACTCAAAACACTAGTTGAGACTGAATATGTGTTAGAAGGAAGTGATTTTAGGGTGTTTGTTTTCCTCTGAAACACAGAAGAGTGGAGCACTAGCTTCTTCTTTTATGAGCACCTACTTCCACTGTACGTTGGGGTACATGAGCACAGCCTCCAGTATGGCATTTCAGTAGATTTCTTGCTGATCTCAGTTCACATGAATAACACTTGACAGTGTATAACCATATTTTTCTATTTTAAACTTCTGGGTTTTTTACAATCAGCATTGCTCAATGTGAGAAATACAGAGTTTTCCCTTTAAGACTGGTTGTTATTCCCCTTATATCTGATTTTTCAGATGTATTCTTGTGTGGTTTTTCTGTCTTGCCTGTGTTTTGGAGCAAATTTGATAAAAATTTGTGATTGAAAAAAATTAAATATGATTGTTATTCAAGTGTCCTGCTTCACTAGAAACCCAGTGGTAGAACTTTTAGAAAGTTAACATCTTGTCAGAGCAATCACTTCAGGTTGTTTACCAAGGTGGACTAATGTTTGATCCTTTAATCTCTTCTGGAAATATAAAAATACAAATTTTAAAATCTTCCCCTCTATTTCAGACTGAAAGCTTAGACTGCATAAAATATAGGTACACTAGAGCAACATGTGCTAGTCAAATGAGCTAAATATTTGATGTCTTTCAGCTCTGGTAACAAAAGGACCATAGTCTGTGGAATTCCTAATGCCAGCTGTGTTGAAAGCTGCTGACTGTTGGCTGTCCGCTGCTCATACAGTATTACACTTTTATAGACAAAGTCCAAGCTGTGTGCAGTTTTCTTTTTTGTAAAGAAAACCCAAACATATGCACAAATATACACAAAGATGTATGTGAAAGATGTAAAATACAAAGCAGGCAACAAAGCGTGTTTATTTATGAGCGTTCCTTTGTGAGTAATCTTGGTTTTGGCTATTGTTTTCCACACCTTCATTTCTTTATCCCTTTTTCCTTTCATTCATCTTCACAAGTGCTGCAGCTTTGCCTAATTCCTTGAAGAGAGTAGTAATAAAGTGATGGTATTTCTAAGGAATGCAGTGTCACATCTCTGACTGTACAGCTTTCCTCTTGTTTGACTTCTTGGTCTCTGCTACATGCAAATAATTCTTCTCCTTCTTAAAGGGCTTTTCCCACCTGTGGAATTGAATGTAATATAGACACAAGAACTCCTGATGAATGCTTTTTCTTCCCCCTCTTCCCTATTGTAATGGGGAAAGGCAAGTAATGGAGAAGCATTTCCTTTTTTCTAACCACTGTTAGAGCGATCTATAACATGTCCAGGATGCAAGTAGGACTGCTGTTTGTGAAAGATCAGTATATGCTGCCACAGAATGTTCAAAGGGGGATGGTAGCCATGCACAGGTTTGGCAACATCTACATGCTGGCTACTGAAAAAGGAAAAAAAAATGTGATATTCTTTAGAAAAGTTAAATATTTCCCAAAATATTTTGTTTTTGTGGAATCATGGTCTTTAAGTATAGGACTAAGATAGAATTGAATTAATCTGAAGTTGTAGAGAGCATGCGAGTATTTTATGTGACTAATTTTGGTAAGCATGACCCGAGAAGGTAAGTTTCTGGTTTACAGTATCATTTACAGAAGAAAACAGTCAGAAACATGTGTTTCTCTGAAGGATGACTCTTTAGGCTGCAACAGAATTTTATTAGGGGGCTCTTGGGATTAGTTTGCTCTACAGAATGCATTTCACTCATCGTAATTCTCTCCATGCGGAGGAGGATGGCTGGTGGGGTTAACTGTGAAAGAGCTATTGGTCTTAGTAATTCACTGACACATCTTCCTTACTGCAGGAGAAGCTGCCTTCTGAAGTCAGAATAATTTTCACAACAATAAAACAGTGAAATGCAGGGCTGTGATTTTTATTTTGTTAATGCAGTTAGGATGCAAGCTGAGAATGTCTATCACTAATCTGCTGCAGAAAGGCAAATTAGAGTTAACTTATGTATTTCTAAATGTGGCCTACGTGAAATAAAGTTCTCTGTAGTAGAATTATTCTTTTTCTTTTTTTGCATGATTTGTTGTTCCATAAGTAGGTAAATTCTTGTTGCTGATAACCACATGGCTAGTCTTCCCTTCTGCCATCGCAGTTCCCTTGCAATAGCAACGTTTCCTTTCAAAATACCATTCATTGATTGAATTGTAGCCCCTTGGGGGGCTGTATTTAGACTCGCGGTTAATAGATCAGTTCGTTCATGTAATTACCGCGCTCTGACAGAGTAGCTTCTGTAGCTCAGTGCACATTATCGCTTTACGTTTGCTCTGTGTGAATCACAGGACAGTGCTTTGTGCTTGGTGAGGAGTTTATAGCTCTAGAAAATGAAGAAACTGCTTTGTAGTTCCCAACAGACCTTTTAACAAACTTTAGCAAGTTCTGTTTATCCATGAGATAGTAGGAAAATATTTTCCTGTCTGATTTTCTGTCATGACTTCATTGGTTTGAAATGACACCTTTTGCTGTAAGCCGAAGTGCCTTTCCTGCTGGGACGTGTACGCTGCTGTCTTTGGCAATTGGAATAATGAGTTAACTCCTGCCTGCATCGAAAATGCTCTTCACTGAAAATCCTTGGTGAAGGATCATAGGTGAAGCTGTACCCAGCTTTGCAGCTATTTTGTTCAGTCAACTGAAGGGAATACCAATGGTGTTAGAGACAGGATTTTATTCTTTCTTTGGAGGATTTTCCTATGATTTGAGTTCCATTTCAGCATTATGGAGTGGTATAAATGAGGCCGTGTGGAGACCAAAAGAAAGGCTTTGTGGTTTTTATTACCAGCAACTGTGCAAGCAAACTTAATTTGGCATTCTTAAGTCTGGTGTTTTTCCAACTTTACCCCTCAGCTGTTGCTAAATGCATTGCAGAGGACTCTGTAATCTAGCAATTTCTCATTGTCTCCAGTCCCTGCCATTTATAAGTGGGGATTCAGATTGCATAGAAGATTAAGTGAGCATACCTATTTATTTTTAATACAAATATTTCCTCAAGTCCTTGGAAAAATATACCTGGCATTTACTAGCCTGAGAATATGTGCTTGTTGGCTAAGGCGAAAAAAAAAAACCTGCATGATCTTGTCCCATATGGTTTTATAGGACAGAAACAGCTATATACACTTCACTTATACTTCCTATATTTCATCTCCCACCCCCAAAACCACTAGTCTGACTTTATTATTTCTTTTTTCCTCCTCTCTTGTTTCTTCCTTCTATAGTCCGTGGTATATCTCATCCTGTCTCTTTTGCCTCTATGCTTCCCTTCCTTACCACTACCCCATGTGGGGCAGTATGCCATCTTGCTGATTTTGATATCAAAATTTATATTCTTTTGATAGTTATGTTCTTTAGGATGTTTTTTACCTTCACTTTTTTTCAGTCCATGGGAAAATTAGAAAGGTTTTCAGTAGCTGCCACCAAGCCTTCTCTTCTCTCTGTGCCAAGGGGGCAATCTGCACTGTCCCCTCACATAACTTCCAAGTCTGTACTTTACCTGTGAGAATAGATGCGCAAAAAAATTTGTGGGTTTCACTCACCTCATCCCTGCTCCATTAATCCAATCATTTTACATAAACCCCTTTTGCACAAATTATTCTAGCTGGGCATTGACATGTCAGTGACAAATTAGCATTAGAAAAATGCCTTGGTGTCTGAACTCCCTTTTGCTTTTCATGAAAATGGTGTCCCAGAGCTGTTTTACACTGGTGGGGAAGGCTCATCTTCCAGTAAATACATTTTTGGCTGTGTACTGCTTCCACTGATTGCAGTCCAACAGCCTGCCAAATGTTTGACTTGCCCCTTTAGAAAAGCTTGAGCAGCTTTGGCATAACTCTCAGCTACACCTTGATGTTTCTCAGCCAATGTTGACTCACAGTTAAACTCACAAGAAAGCAATGAGTGTTAACTCTGCTTCAATAAACAAGGCAAGTGTTGCTCACGCATAAGATATTTCTTATTTCCCTTGTTAAGAAGAGCATCTATGTCTTAAATACCCCTCCATCTTCTTCCTTTCTTCCTCTCCAGACAAACTTTTGAAGAGGAGGAAAGAGAGGAAGGTCAGTGGGTCTTCTTCTTGCTGGGTAGCCACTAATCGTAGCTCAAACAAAAGCCCAGGACCACAAGCACAGAGGAAGGAGGAATTCACTAATTTTCATTGAATCATACAACTGGAATCTGCTGTGAAGAAGTTATTTGCTTTTTGGGCTACACTATCTTGTAGAGTTTTTTCCTCTTATCTACTTTAAAATACAAGTGCATGCCCCATGTATGCTCATGTAAAGATTTTTCTGGGAAAGCAGATGAAGAAGAGTTGTGCAAAACAATTGAAAACAACTGCCTTTCTGTTCCACTAAAGGACAATCAGTTGCTTCATTAAGCTACTCATTCGGACTTTCAGACTCCCAGTGTAGAAATCCATGATTCTTCAAAAATGTCAGTTTTGATTCCCATGATGGCATGGCACTGAAATGCTCATTTGAGGTTTTGTGAGGAAAAATACATCCCTTTGCACGTGTCTCGCCATGGGCTTTTAGGGTTATTTCAGAGAGCAAATTATAAGATTCTCATGTGGTTCTGAACTCTTCTGTTTTCTTTATGAATGTGCTGAAATTTAGGGATTAAAAGTGGGTTTCTGGGAGCTGTCTACCAACTGCAAAAATGTATGATCTCTTATGTTGTTGCAGTCATTAAAAACGTCTGGTCTGCAATGGGGGAAAAGGGAGATCCTGGGAGGAGAAAAGTAGAGAGACCAGCCAGTTTCTTCTGCTGTTCTGGAAGAGGACCCAAGCTCCCTGGCCTCTTTCATACTGCAAATTCCTGTTGGGAGGATCATTCCAGGTGGAGGATTTCTACACTCCAGCAAGGCTACAGTCCCTTTGGGGACCTCATCCTGAGCATGGTTCTGGTTATTATGTACTGGAATGGTTTCATAATGCACCTAAACCAGCATCATATCTCTCTGTCGCTATTTTTTTTTTCTCCCTCTTAAACTGGCTCCAGAGCTTAGTAGTCCCTGTTATTAAAGGTTTGGGGATGGAGGGTAGAGGGATGCTACAGTACTAAGGAGTAACTTATCTGGTGGGGTACACAGGGTGTAGGACTTTTTCTTTTTGGAGGAGGCAAGCTATTCGGTGGCCATGAGACGTCTCAAGGATGCAGTTGCCTGGAAAGGTGATAAGCGTGGAAGCTGGGGAGGCAAAAGAGTTTAGGAGAATATTTTAATATTTCAAGAGCCATGAGAATTATTTTAAGCAGGTGAGAGGAAGGCAAGTTGTGATATGTTTAGAGAGGTTTTTTAAAAAAAGGTTGTTTAGGTTGACTGACCTTCTTGGTAAAGGAAGTCTTTATGTTAAAGATATCTGCATTCTTCTCTTAAGATATTGACACTTGAAGGAAACCTATTGTATATTTCAAGAGCAACCAATAAAACTACAAGTGACTAAGTTTGATATCACCAGGGGGTGACTGAGAATGAGGGAGATTTATACCTCTGAGTCTCTCCTACCTTGCAGAGTAGACAAAGCTCCAGTTCACAGTTATTTTCATAACTTCATGTTTTGTTATTTATAAAGATAAGGTAGTTTACTAGCACAGTAATAGCACTATTCTGTTATTTTAACGTGGCAATATCCTACAGCAAAATGGGTAATATATCAGCATTAGTGAATTATGTACAAAGGTAATGTGAAGCACCAGGAAGGTAGGTGTGTGAGGAGGCACTTAGTTCATTTGTCTTTTTAGCATCCTTTGGCTCCAGTTCCTTCTCTGAAACGTGGGGCACTGGGTGGGCCAAGGTCTGATGTGCTTCTCTTTGCACTGGTGCTGACAACAAAATCAGTAATCTCGCTTCCCAGCTGAGCCAGTGGCAAGAACTGGAAACAGTCCTGTGGTAACAGCGATCAGAAGTGAGATGGATGTTCTGTAGGTGCAAGCAGCATTTCCTCCCTGTGCTGATTGTAGGGTTATAGAAATACTCTTCTGTCTCCTATACACACCCCAAAATTATTTTTCTAGAGAGGTATCATGTCTGTTTCCAGCTTGTGTACATCTCTTTACACTGGGCTGAGGACCACAAGTCCTGAATGAGAACCAGGAGAGTATATGAAGACAAAACTTAAGTACATATTTCTTCTGGTTTTTTCTCCCCATTTAACTGGTTGTCGATATGTGATCTCGTTTTAGTTTCTTATCCTCAGTCTCTTTGACTTCCCCCTTCTCTTCTTGTCTCCCTTCCATCTTTCAAATGTGTGGTTTGTTTGGGAAACTGTAATTTCTTTATTGTTCACTACATTTAAAAGCACCTTAACCTGCAAAATGAACCACTGGCTGTTTCTTGTTCAGTGTCCAATAAATTTCCTGTTTCTCTGGATTCTGGGTTATTCACTTCACAGTTGACAGGGGCAATTAGGCCACTGAAAACTTCTTGTTGCTGAGATCTGCCAGGCTGGCGCACTCGGCTGTGTGTCAGCCACAAAGGCTTTCCCGTTTTACTGGCAATGGCATCATTTATGTAGTTCTTTTCCATCTTTCGTTTCAGATTTCCCATAATCTGAATTTAGCTTCTTGTCTCTTTTTATTGTTGTTGTCTGGCTCAAATTGCAGCTCAAAAGCAATCTTTAATTCGTCTTTCCTTGCCCATTTATGTAGAAAATTGTCTGTTTCCCAGGGGAGGGAGGGCAGTGGGAAAGAAAGGAACAATCTTCAAATTCTTCCCTTATCAACAGCTTTCATTGACAGAATTTAAAATCTCACTCTTCTTTACAGACTTTTTGTTTAGCGAACCTTAAAATACTGGATAAACTCCAGCAAAGCTAATCTGTTCATCAAGGATGTTGTGCTTGAGGTGAGGAACACTTGTCACAGTGTAGCTTTGTATTTTGGGGGTAATTTTTTGCCTTATGCTGGCAGGTTTTGTATGTAAGTAGAACAGGAAATGGCATGCAGCAGCAGATTGCCTGTTTTGTTTTGCGACCACTTGTAGCTGCTGAGATTGCCCTGCAAATCACAACTATTCCTTCTCTAAGGACAGACATGAGATCCCATCTTTTCGACTCACTGTACTTGATCTCCACATCCTGTTATCAGAGGACCTGGCCGTGTATTCCAGTCCTTCTAGTTTTTTCCTTCTCTTTCCTACAATGAAGCGTGCAAGCATGTGTAAGAGAAGCTACAGGGTGAAGGGGATTCCTTCCAGGGGAGATAGGTTGCTGGGGAAGAAAGGGACAACCATTTCAGAAAAGGAGCTTGAGGTATTATAAAACTGAGACAAAACAGCTCTTGGAAATCTCAGTGAGGATTGTATCACACATTCAGACCTCCACAAACACGGTGAACTTAACTGTTGAGGGGAGGATGAACCTCAGCCCCTTACTGAGAACTTGCTGAGCTGCTGGTGGAAAATTCAGTTTTGCAGACAGTATCATTAAAATAATGGGCTTTATTTTAGAGAATTCATGCTGCTTGCAGAAAAGGGTGACTCCATGTTTCAAGTTGTTTCATAGGGTTGTTTTGTTTTGGTTTTTTTTGTCTTATCAAGAGCTATTGGAGGCATTTGGTTTTTGACATTGTGGAGTCAAGAAGACAATATATCATTTTATCAGCACGTTTCTGGAAGTGTGTATGGTTCTTCCTCCACGCGCTCCCTCTTACTATAGGTATCTTGTAACGCATTGTTGTATCGGTCACAACAGCACTGATAATGCCCACAGTTATTAATAATTTCCCTATGATTCAAATTTTGCTAAAGCAGCTATTGGCATTTAGATGTAGAAAATAAATACACTTCTGCTCCCAAATAAAGCCTGTCTCTGGAGGCAAATTTATAGCAATCTCCCATGTAGTCTTAGTGCTCTTTTCCTCAGTTGCCTTGAGTCCTAGTTAGTGCACAGAGAGTCATGGTACTGAAGAGGCTTAAAAAGTTGAATTTTTCAATTAGATTACTTTTCCCAGATTGGACACGAATGCGCAGGGGTAGGAGGGGGGGAACTGGTGAGTATCTGTAGAACCAATAGAAAAAGAAACCCACATGAATGAGAGAGAGCTTTTTATTTTTTTTTTTTTCATCTCTGTTTCTTGTTGGGTTTTGTGAGGTTTTTTCTGTTTTTGTTTGTTTGGGTTTTTTTTAATGAAGTCTTTGAATGTAGACTGTGAATACTTTGATCGAAACTATTTATGCATCATTGATTTTCTCCAATGACTTACCCATTAGATATTTAATATTTTCTTTTTAAGAAAGCATGCAGTTTTCTGTTTCAAAAGCAGCCTCCCACTGTCCTTTGCATAGTGGGAAGCATCTCCTGCTGAGTGTCTGTCACTTTGCCAGCCTTGAGACTTCTCTTTCAAGGGTAGTTGAACACTTGGATTTTCCCTGTCCTTCTGCTGGAGTTGGTGGAATTGAGGAGCGGACTTCCCTACTGCATGCTTACCCTTGTGCCTGGCTGTGGCCATCCAAGCCAATTTAATCTGTCTTCCCTGAACGCTGCATGCTATGATCTCATGGCTTCGTTGCCAAACCCATAGCAGGAGCTCTCTGAAAGGAATCACAGCAGTCTCCTGGAATACTCCATGTCCTGTGTGCTTTTTTTCTGTACCTCCTTTCTCTTTACTTATGCCAGTTGTAATAATGTTTTGTTTGATGGTCACTGGTGATGAGGTTTTTTAAATACTAACAGCTGCTATAAAAAAAATTGCTTGAACTGCATCTGTTTCAGAGAGTTCTGTAATAACTCTGTTTGTAGGAATACACTTCACTTTAAAAAAACATAAAAGTGGGACATGATCAGTTGCTCTAGGGTCTGCATAGGGACTGTGTTTTTGCACTTCTGAAACAATTTGTTAAGTTGAATGCCAGAGAAACAAAGTGATTTGACTCATTGCTTATATTTAGTATCATTACCTACAGCATTAGGTTCCGTTTTCTTTTGAGCATTAATGTTTTTGGTCAGGAAGGTCAACAGGGAAAACGCCCAGCAGAAGGCATTTTTGTGCTTATCAGAGGGCAAATGCATGGAAAACATCAGGTCAGTGTGCTGGATGTCAACTTTTTTTTAAAGAGTCTGGAGAAGAAGCAGTGTTCAAGGGTGGAGAGAGGATGTCCTTCCTTTTTGGTAAAGCCTGTAAAATTGGAGGTGCTAGTGCATCCTTAGTACAAATGTGACCTGGATTTACGATACCTTCTTTATGGCTTGACAAATATAAGAGATCCCAAGCTTAAAATCCTGAAATCCTAGTTACCCAAGATGATATTTTCTCTGGTTTTGAGTATGTTTGTAATTGAAGCAAAAATTCTAATTACTGGTTTTATATTTACTGTGAGGGTGGTGAGGCACTGGAATGGGTTGCTCAAGGAAGTTTTGAGTGCTTCATCCCTGGCAGTGTTCAAGGTAAGGTTGGATGAAGCCTTGCGTGGCATGGTTTAGTGTGAGGTGTCCCTGCTTATAGCAGGAGGGTTGGAACCACATGATCTTAAGGTCCTTTCCAACCCTAACTACTCTATGATTCTATGATTAAAAATATGATTGACTTTATGGTTTTGTTAGAAGTAAGCTTTTACTATAACTTTCCACTATCACATGGCAAACAAAGGTTGCCCAGGTTTAAGGTGCTGCTTGAGAAGCTTTAGACTAAAGCGTTAAAACTTGTAAGATCATTTGAAAGTCCTAGCTGCCAAGAGAGCCATACACCTGGACAGGCTCAGCTTGGGAAACTGCATGACTCCTTGCATTTCTGGAACCAGGTGAGGAACTTTAATTGGCTTTCAATATAGAAGTGTAAAACATACCATTAATTTGGTGTGTAACAGCCCCAAGTGTTGGTTAAGTGAGGTTGAAAGTCAGAGTGGAAGAGTTTGAGCACAGTTTTGCTGGTCTGAGACCTGTGTGCTGCTCTTCGTTCTCCCCATTCCTGCCTCTGTATGTTACAGTGTTGGCTCGCCCCAGAAAACCTCTTCAAGGGGTTAAATAACCAGACTCCCCTTTTTACATGCCCTTAGAAAGGTACCATATTTGAGACCATTTCTCTTCTCCCTATTGGATGTGAGAAGCAGCAGAGCTGCTATTGTATTTTTCGTTTTCTGAAAACATGAAGGGCTGTGACTCTTCAGAGTGCAGTTGGTGGAAGCAGCAGTGTTTTATTTCCCTCACTCCCAAGCCGTCTCATCCTGGGGCTTGTTATTTTTATTATGTGGAACTCCCTCCGTAAGCAGGCTGAGAAGCCTCTGCTGCCTGAAGTAATCACTCTTTAAACTGATACAAATTTGAGGCATCTTGCAGAGTTTTGCAGCGTCTCCTGAGATTCCCCATGATAATCTCATCATCCTGCCAAGGAACCCATGTTAATATGCATGCGGTAATTGTTTCAGTACTTGGCAGAGACGAGGGCGTTAATGTGAAGCCTTTTTTGGCTAATGCCTATTAAAGAAATGATTTGTGTTTTGTACTGTAGCAGTGATTTCATTACACTTGAACATTGAAATTTTGGTAGATGTGTACATAAACACTTGTTTTGAGGCAGTTATCTGGCCTTTTGGAGTAAATGAACCTTGTATTATCTGTGGATCTGTATCCCAAATTAGACTTGCCTGGTGTTGATGCTGGTCACAAGGTGAGCTTCCTCACCTCTTGGGGGCTACCCAAGAGACTCAAGATGCTCTGGCAGCATCTGTGTGTGTGCATGTGTATATGCACATATATATCTAAACATGGTCCTGTGTCATGGTATATGTCTACATGGCTTGGCAGTCTTAAGTCCAGCTGATGTGGACTTGCTGGTTTTTGTTGAAGACAGTTAATTTTTTGATTATTTGTTTGGGGTTTTTGTTTGTTTGCTTGGGTTGGTTTCTTGGTTTGCTTGTTTTTGTTGCTGTTGTTGTTTTTAAACTTGCTCCATGTACTTCGGGAAAATTCATGTGAAGTCTGTGATTTTTAAGAGCAGCTCTCTTTTGACCCTAGCCGCTTCATCTCAGAGTTACATGCCTTAAGGGATAGAAGCAATTTAATTTTACTTTGAGACTTTGATTTATGTTGAAAGAGTGGAAAGAGGAGGGGAAAAGGTGGACTGTGGAATCTGCTGTTGCTATATTACCAGAGTAAGAAAAATTAGGGGATCTTGTAGTAGCCAACTTTGCAAAGTGGCGATATAAAGGACATTTGTTGAATAGTCACAGATCTTTCAGTGTTTCAGCTTAGATGTCATAAAGCTTTTTTATGAGATAAGTGGTCTTTGATAGATAAATAACGTGCATCTGTCTGAAAACGCATAAGATGGAAACTTTTTCAGACAGACATTTCTTATCATCTTGGGTCTAAGTATTGGCAAGCTGGCAGCTTTCAAGAGAAAGTGCTGCCCACTGTGACTTAGTTTGAGAAACCACAGTGGTTACAATACTTTTTCATTAGTGTTATCAATAAAGATACTGGCTGCTGAGGATCCCAGACCAAGAACTACTACAACTCTGGTATGCTTTCAGAAGCAAGGGAGAGTTTCTACTGCTACAAAGCTGCATACGTCTCAGCCTTTCCTGCTGTAGGCAGCTGGGGAGAAATCCACCAGATTTCTTGTGTTTTCCAGCAGCTGGGCTGCTGCAAGCAGAAAGGCTGTTGTGGCTGTGTCCTAACCAAGGGTGGGGATGCTGTGTCCATCCTCCCATTTCTTTTTTTTCCAAGGATGCTTGGATGCAGCAGGCCTCCCTGATGGCAGCAGGTTTGGACGCCTGCTGCTGCAGCCTGTTGCAACAGGAAAGTATATGCCGTGGTCTGCATCTGGCGCACGTCCTCTGCAGACCAGGTAGGATGCTCTCCAGAGCCACCCAGCTTGACACAGTCTGCAGCAGGACATCTGTGAGGGCAGCAATAGGCAGAAGTGACTGCTGCTGTCTCTCTCATGGGCTCTGCTTGCTCTTGCTTATCCTGCCTGCCAAGTGCATGGGCCTGATGGAGATCCAGTGTAGGGGTCAAAGCCATCATCATCTTCCTTTGGAGCATCTTAGGTCAGGAGAACTCAACCTGCCTGCTATTCTGTCTGCCAAGAGCATTTGTTGCCAGCAGTGGAGTAGGAATTAAAAGCCCTCTGGGTCTGTGCGGAAGGGCTTGGTGGCATGTCTGATGCACTCTAGTGTGTGTTCTCTAGTTTGCTCTGAGGTGGAGCTACTGTCAGTGAAATTTTTGCCACTTATTGTCGGGCTGGAGTGAAATGCCTGAAAATGGTGAGAAAATTCATTGAAGACTAAGAAAGCCTGAAGCTGTGTGGGATGAGGTGGAGATCTCTCAAGAGACAGCAGGCTGGTTATGAAACATTGTCAGAGAGGATGCAGTTGACTCCTGCCTAATCTCTGCACACACACACACACACACACACACACACACACTCTTGCCATGCTGACCTTGTTCCTGAGTGCTGGTGGTTGGCTTGTGGAGCAAGCCTGGTAGCCCTGGCCGTGTTGTGTGACCCAGACACAATCTAAGCATCTCTCCCCCACATGTTCATGGCACCTACACTGCCAGCTGCAGCAGTTGTAGCTGGTGGTGCCACTTGTGGGGCCTGTTTGTGCATCTGTCTCCCCCTTCTTTGCCTTCTGTCCCTGGAGTGACACAAAGACTTCTCAGGTCTTTCATCCAGGCACTTGGAAAGCTTACAGGACGCTTCGTACTGGAAATCCAGGAGACCTCTCCAGAGGAGGAAGCAACGTCTCCTGTTTGTCTTGAGTTATTCTGTCACAACAATGGATTCAGAATTTGCCTAATTTAAAAGCTAGTTTTAATCTGATGGGAAGATGTTTGTGTATTTAAAATAATTATTCCTTGCTGGAGCCACTCCCTTCTTTTGTCCTTCTCTGCTGGACTTTTCAGCTTCGCTTAGGTAATACGCAGTGCTTGTTTACAGCAGAGATACTGGAGCATGAAGAAGGAAGTCAGTGCATTTAATAGTGATTTGGTTCCAAGCTTCCTGTGCGTGTGCGCACACACGTGTGTATTTTCAGCCTCGTTCATCCAGACGCTGTGCAGCCTTGGTAGAGAAAAGCCAAGGGGCCGGTGCAGACGCAGGGACTAGATGCAGGCATTTTAACTTTTCTGCCCGCTTTGGTCCTGAGCAGGTTTAGACAACGCGGGTGAGAATTCCACTATGGCAAGCCTGGTGAGGAAGGTGCTAGTGCAGACAAAGACGTTGAGTGGTGAGTATGAGAAACATCTTGCCTGATGGGAAAGATAACTGATCAGAAAGCGCTGGGTTAGGAGCCTACCAGGAGAAACGCTGTAGTGGGCAGAGCTGGTGGGTATTGTTGTTGTTTTCATCTTCCATTTCCAGTGTGATATGGCTACTTGGAAATGCCAAAACCTGTGTCCATGGGGAAGATGGCTATCTGGAGGAATGCACTAGTTATGAGGCATGGTCACTTTTAAAGTCTGTTCTTTTGCCTGCCCCCAGATCTCTATCTTAGCTTGGCTACATAACAGCAGCAGTACATATAAGTGTGATGGCTTTTAAATTGGGAGGTTTTGGGGGGAGTGAGGAGCTTGAAGGAGAGGAGCATGAGAACTGTTCTGTCAGTTGTGACTGGACCAAAAGACAGGTTTGAGAAAAACCAATGCTAATAAGGTGTAGGAGAGACAATTCTAATGCTTTCGTTTTTATTCTTTTGATTTGGTGGCAGGTATGTAACTGGATTTCAGTTAGCTGCTCTCGTTTTGCGGTGGTTATGGAAATTGTCATCAGCAGTGTTGTATATTTTGGATTTTAAAATATTCCAGTAGCAGCACTAGCCTGTGCCTGGGGTTTTTCATTAAAATTTATGGTGTTTATCCAGCTCTTAATTGTGCAAATTAGAATAATTATGGAGTGTGATTATACATGTACCCAGTGAGAGTTTTTAAGAGGCCAGCTCAAACTTCAGGAATTTATTTTATTAGCCTTGTGTCTTTCTGGTGCATGCATCCTTTCTTTGTGTTGCAAAGCAAACATCATGAAGTGCCACAGCAGGAAACAATTTTTGCAGCAGTGTATCGGAGTGAATCAATCTTTAATGGGGCAGACGGCTCTTCAATAGCTCTGGCTAATTAGAACTGATTTGGTGAGTTGTCAGAGGCTGAACACTCCCAAAGCAGAGGAACTTCCCTCTGCTCCAGGGTCTGTTAAGGACAAGCAAGCGTGCACGGCTGGAGCTATGTGCGGTGGGGTTTGTGCAAGTGCCAATTTTATCTGTGTATGCACTTTAATGAAAGGTTATTCTTGGAAAATGAGACTTTTGTGTGAGTTACTGGCTGCTGCTAATATCTCCTGAGGCTGCAGCTGAGCCTGTATTTTGTGGAGGGGACAGTTCAGACACAGATGTAAGCAAGCAGTGTCTCTTGTGTAGAAGCTATGGACTAGATGTGCGTAGTATTGCTTTGGCCTTTGCTGAGAAGGAGATCTTGTTGCTGTACCCTTCAAGCCCAATTTTACCAGTCTGTCTTTGCTCACTCAGGATCTCTCAGAAACCCTGAATTTCTGCTTGTAGGAAGAACAGAGGTATCACTTGAAATGGAGTAATCTCCTTTATTATGTTGTGACAGACATGGTGTGACAGATATAAGAAACTGAAGAGATCTCCCTGATCTCTCTTCAAATAACTTGGGACTTTGGGTAAATTAATCAGTCTTTAGAAAAAGAAACTGAGAGAAAATATATAAATAAATAAATATTTGCTTCAGAGATAAGGAGATTGGAATGATTCCAATTGAAATTTCACTTGGGGAAAAAAGGGTAATCTGAGAATTACTGTGGAGGGTTTTTTGTAGGGAAGTCTAGTAGATATTAAATCCTTAGAGCATACATTTACCTTGCACAGATGTCTTCAGAACTTTAGCCCATCAATGGTTGAAAACACAATTCTGTGATGAGAGAAATAAAGCCAATAGGGAAACATGGAGTAAGCATTGGCTTGATAACTTTCAGCATGATTTCAGAATCTTGGAATCTCTGGAGGGCTTGGGTTTTATGGTTGTTTTGGTTCCTGTTGTTTTTGGTTTTATTGTTGTTGTTTGTTTTGGTGTGTTTTATTCTTTGGTTTTGTGTGTGTGTGTGTGTGGTGATTTTTTCATTGTTGTTGTTTTTTGTTTTGTTTTGTGTTTGGTTTGGTTTGGTTTTTCCCCCTTAAATCTCATTATTTATGCTGTGGGGAGATGTGTTAAATGCAGTTTTTTGAATACCCGCAGGTTGTTAGGAAGTTCAGGATACCAGGAGAGTGATACGAAATACAGTGTGGGAGGGTGACCCCAGAGGAGGCATACCCACTGAAAAACTATTTGGATAGGGTGTATAAACACAAGCGCTTCTTTTGTCCCACAAAAAGTGTGGGCTTGAAGCCAGTTTGGTTTCTTCATTTAGGGAGGTTGGGTGCTGAAACCTCAGTTCTATAATCCCAGCCTTCTGAACTGATCTTCATATTAGTGCATGGATAAAAGAAACTGCAGTGAGTGGTAAGATGGAAAAAGAAATGGCACAGGAAGGAAACATTCTAAGGAAGCATAAAGGACACTTAACGATATTTATTTTCCGGTGTTTGAAGTAGGGGGAGTAGCAAGAATATAGATCTACACCTTATTCTGTGTTATCACATGTAATTCTTGCCGAGGAAGTGTCTGCAGCAATATAGGCTGATGAGCATTTTGTCTTTATTACGTAGGATGTATGTCTCATTACCATTCTTCTATAACTCCTCTCATGCCATTAAAAAATGTCTTTTCCTTCATTCTTAGTTTCTAGTGAAAGATTTACTTATAGGCTATCTGAAAGTGATCTTGGTTTTTCGTGTTCCAAATCTGCTTAGCCACTAACAACTTTCAGCAGATTTCTGAGGTATCAGGATTAACAAACTAAGTGAGAGAACATCAGTCTTTAGAAAGGACTTCCAAGTAGTGACTTCTGTATAAGAACAGGTGTGGTCAGAGGCTGTTTCAGCAGGACTTGTATTCCTCTTGAGACAGTTGTTTGTTGTTGGGTTTTCTTAATGACTGTCTGTATGAGTATGGTTGGGGTTGGTGGTGGTTGAGGACTTGTGAATACTTCATGAAGTGGTGAACTTTAAACCCAAAATGTTATTAAAAAAGTCAAGGTCAAAGTAGTCAAATGGCATTTTGCCAGCCTAACAAATGCTGTTGTATTTATCTCTCATCTCCTGAGATCCCTGTTACTTTTAAAATACAGTTTAATTTGCCTGTCTTCTAGTCTGCAACTGCAGAAGAAAATGCAAATAATTTTTTTTAGATTTGAGATAAACTGAAATTAGCTTGAGCCATGCCCTAGCTGAAGAGACATTTTAGTTAACGGAAATCAACTGTTCTTTAATCTCATGTTTGCCTTATAAAATATAAAACCACAAACTGTATGGAAAACTTAACACATTAAAGAACAGCGAAGTAGCAAAAATTTTTAAGGAAGTACCTAGATAAGCAGTCTCCTTTGTTTTCAGACTGCATGCTGCATTTCCTTTTAGTTAATGTTTAAAATGACATCCATTATTTCAGCTGCATCGCCGCAAACAATGCTGCCGTATCATTTGAAGGTTGTGTGAGATGATGTTGGATGCAAGAAGCTGTTAAATGAAGGTTAAAGTTGTCACATCAAAGCTCTCAAATAGCAGAAAAGTAACAGCCTTAATGGTTGCAGCATCTTCACATTACTTGCTTTTGGCAGGTAAATAATGGTAGGCTAACAGGAATATCCATTACCTCCAAGGAATTCTTAAACATGAGGAATATCTTGTATCGGGGATGATACATTGGGGACCTTTACAGTAAATGGCAATGCATAAAATAGTACAGCTTTTAAAGATTGTAGCCATTAAGCTGTTGTGTCAGAACACCATGGCTAAAGGAGCTTCAGTATTAATTTAGTCACCTGAGTGCAGTGACATTTATGCTGCCAGTTCAAGTAAGCATGCTATGGAACTTATTTACCAACAAAAGCATCTCACTTAATAAAAATCTTGCAGTACAGGTGTCAGAAATATTCTAAGTCTGGTTTGGATTTACTAATCTGGTTCTTCTATCATGGAGCCATCAGAATCCTGTTGTCACAAAGTCTTTTATTGTTCTTTAAAATAGAAGAAAGAAAAACAATAGCCGTTTAAAAATAACACGGCATTACCTTTTATATTCATTGCTCTTGTAAACCTTCTAGCCAAGCACAGAATGTTGTGTGTTCTGTCCTCTGCAGACAGGTAATTGCATTAGGGAGAGGAAATGGAGTAGTGTAAAGTACAAAATCTTAAATAGTGTATTTAAGTTCCTATTTCTGTTTATGGGGAAAATAATACATTTTTGTTTTCACTTTTTGAAATAGAACATTTTAGCCTCTAAAAAGCAAAGGAATAGATCACTTAATATTGTCTCTGAAGATATATTAAAAATAAATGCTTTCCTATTCTTTATACCTCTATAGCTCCTCTTCACTACAAATGATCAAGGGACAGCTACAAGGCTACTTGCATTGCTCTGTAATTATTTTCTTTGTGGAAGTAAATTTACAGTCCCTTTCTGACATGACAAAATAAGGTATTTCTTTATTCACAGAGTGCAAGGCATATTCTCATGACAATTCTGCAGACAAGGCTAGTCCTAGCTTTGTAATAGATTTCAAAGTTCTAGCTTTGCAATAGATTTGGGCTTAGATTCTCCATAAGCTAAGTAAGAGTTCCCTTATTAGTCCAGCTTTAAAACGTGGACTAATAATAGTTTTTAGTATCCCCTCTGAGTTTTTACTTTGAGAGTTTGATAGAGCAGTCTGTCAGGGGTGTTACTGAGTTTTGGAGATCTGTATGTGACACAGTGTAGATATCGTGACCATTTTGTGACACGCTTTTTTAGTGATCGATAGAATTTTTCCAGATAATTAATTCCAAACTTTATTAAGCCATTCCAGGGAAAGCCACTTCAATTCTGAGCAAGGAAGTTTTTTTAAGTGTTTTGTCACCTGTGTTAAATTATCTTAATTGCTGAACATAATCTGGTTTTTTGAGTATCCCTGTGTTTATCTACCTAAAGTTCTCTGAAGCCTAGTTGTCATATCAACTGCGAAATGAAGCTATTTTGCCTTCCACTAACTAGCTCTTCACTACTACCACTATGTAAATTAAAACCAATTATTGCTGATGTAAACACTTAACACATTTCAGTTCCCTTATCAGTATATTACATTAGTATCATGATTAAATTTGCAGTCCTGAAGGTTGTTATCAGATATCAGTAAGGGAGAGAATTAGTTGTGAAAATGTGATTTCTAGTCTTAATGTGGTCTGAGAGGAGAGACAAATTAGGTGATGGTTTAGGTAGAAGGAAGAGTTAATTTAAACTTTGATTTCATTTAATACTGAAAAGTGCTTTGAGGCTAAAAGTTATAATTAAGATAGTCAGAAAAATTTGGGTTTTTCTGCTTGCTTCTGTAGATTTATTTTTTTTTTTTAAGCTTTAGAAGTCCCTGTATGAATCTTTTGACATCACCACTTTCTTTCTGGGATAATCACAGCTAGTGGCTAGTTCTTTGAGCTAAATTCAGCTTTTTATGGAATAGGTGGTTAAAAATAACTACTCTTGCTAAATTACAGTTTTGTAGCTGTCAGATTTAAAGAGTTCTGCATCCGTCAGCAAATTCATATGGCCAGGTAATGGCTGCATTAGACCTATCTGTGTCAGAAGAAGCTGTAGTGGGATTTCTTTGCTGTGTTTCTGCTCCTTGAATTCCTGAAGTTAAGATCTTGAGATAATAAATACATGTTTTTTCCTGCTCTTCCCCTCCCCTTCCTCTCTGTGACATGTTTCCACTGTTATTCCTGGCTTGACATTTCTGAGCTTTAAATATAAGTTTATTCTGCCTTTTTCTTTAGTAAGAAATTGTGTTGTGTGTCGCTAATCTCTTTTGTATTGCTGCATTGGCTTTTAATTCTGCCTCATTTTCCCAGTAGTGTAGTTTGTGGTGATTGGCTTCAGTTATTTTACTGGGGATTCTTGGCATTTAATTACTACATTTAATAATAGAAAAAGAATATGAAAGTAGTGATTTCTACCCCACCATCCTGCAAGTGTTGGTGAAACTATCCAGAAATTGCCATCTTCTGGTTCATTCAGCAACTCCATTAACTATCTAATACAAAATGTAGACATCTTAGTGGTAAAGGAGCTGAAGCTCTCATTTGAACTTTCCTTTTGTTGCCGACTTTAATTTCAGTATTCTTCTCATTGGCAACTTTGAAAAGTGTTAAAAAGAAAATTTGTATTAGTGTTGGAATATATGTTTTTTACATTAAGTCTATTGAATTGTAATTCACTTAGTCTAAAGTTGTGATTATAAGGACTTTCAAAAATGGGCTGAAAGCAGAGGTGCATATGGGTAAGCTGTATCCCGTTAACTTCAGTGATACACAGTCTCTTAAAATCCCTATAGAATAGAATGGATATGAACTGTTCAGCTGTGAAAAATACAATGAATGTGACAGGAAAGCTTGTGTGAGTTAATCTATTGGTTGCAATTGATAGTTGTTACATGGGAAAAGCAGAGAGGGTAGTGGGTGGAAAGAGTAACTGAAAAAACCCAGTAGTGTAGAAGAACGAAGTAAAAGAATAAAGCCATCTTTTTTTTTCCAGTGAATGTGACAAAAAGATTCTGAATAAAGAATTGATGTGCAGTCATCTTGGTATAAAGCTTGCACTATTTCTGGAAAACATTTTGTACATTTGGAATTTCACTGTACTCATTTCAGTAACAAAGGAGTATTTCAGTTTGAGGTATTTATGTTTTACCACCTTTGCTTACAGGTTCCTCAGATGTGCTACCTTAAACTGTAGAGCTGTAAACCCACAATCACCAAAGTGAAAGGTTTTAAACAGCTCAGAACAACAAAATGCTCCGACAAGTTTAACTTAAAGCCAGGGCTTCTGCAGGCTACAGCAGCAGCCTGGTGTGAGCAATAACTTGGATTTCCTTGTGCTTGCCTATACTTCTGCCATCCAGGATGCACATGTAAATATCATGTTAATTTTTTCTAGACTTGTCAGTCTTAATGATCTTCCTTCTGTCAAGCTGACCCTTGCAGCTTTGTGGACTTAGTTTCTGTGTACCTGATTTTCTACCCAAACCACTAAGACATGCTAAATTGGGTGCATGTTCTGAGACTTGAACATGGCTTAATTTGGGCACACTGAAAGTTTGCAAAATAGTTGAGATTTGAGTGGAAAGTCTGGGAGATCTTATACACTATCTTGTGAGTACACAAGAATAGTGAATAGTGAATACCACTAGTGAATAGTGGTATGTGCTCTGGGAACAGAGAATTCCACTTCTCGGTTGAGGAACATCTTTCTGCTATGGAACAAGGCAAGTGAGAAAATATGGAAACAAGAGCTCATACCTTCTTTGCACAGGAGATAGAACCTGAACATAAACTTCAGTGACCCAGAAATGAAAGGCAAGTTAAACTCAAAAGACAGCTTGTTAAAATAACCTTTTATATTTAAAGAGTCTATAAGGGTAAGTGTAAAAGTGATGGTGTATTTAGTATAGGACAGTAAATATCTATTGCATTATCAGATCTTTTCAAGCATTTTGGTAGCAAGAATTTCTTTTGAGAGCTGAAGTCAAAAAGCTGGGTGGCAGGATACTGAATTTCCCATGGTGACATAGCTTCGTCTGGTAGATTAATATATTGTGCTCTGCAGAAGTTCAGTAAGTTATGTGTGATAAAAGCCGAGACCTGAGACTTCTTGCTAGTGTAAGAATTAAATATTCTAAGCCTCGTTACTGAAAGTTATTTTGGTGGTCCTAGAACTATCTTGCATGCTTTTTGTCCTGGCTCCTGTGTCATCAGTTGTGAGAAGTTCAGAAGTAGGCTTGACAGGTCAGTTTAAACCACTAATACATGCACTGAAAATCCCCCAAACCGAACCACAGCTTGTTAAAAACTCTTCAAGTGATTTGTTAAGTCTTATCTTGAGGATTGCCTTTTTATATTTAATTGCAGCAAATTATATTCCTTGAGGGGTTTATATTTTAAGAAGATAAGCTCTGATTTATTCCCCCCCCTTTTTTTTTCTTTTTTTTTTTCTTCTGTTCCAGTTTATTCCACAGTAATAATCAGTTTTCTTCTGTCAGTTTTTTTAGACAGTCAGGAATATAAAATAAGGACTTGATATGCCTGACAGCTTTTTGGAGAGGAGAAACTTGATTTTGTTTTGGTTTCAGTTGTCCTCGTGCCCCTATGTGTATATTTATACAGGGAGGTGATTTTTTGCCTTGATTGCTGGAGATCATGCCAACTGCATGACGGTAAAAGCATGAGACATCTCCCTGAGTCCCAAGATTGTGTGCTAATCCTGTGCCACCAGCACCTTTTAGTGTTACGTTGTTTCTGCCTCACTTCTGTTGGGATGTGGGATGGCACAGCCACCCTGAGGTGGGAGCTGGATTTGAAAAGAGACTTCTAAGTGTGCCCTGTGATCTGTCCTACATTGCCATGTCTGGTGTGAGTAGGAGCAGGGTTAATTGGTTCCCTGCCTCCCTCACTCCCCCTACAGCAAGGGGGGAGAGAGTTGTTCTGAGCTTTTGGGTCTTCTTCTGTCCTTCCATTTCTTTTTAACCATCTCTACCCTAAAATTCTTCAAGTGGGTGACAAAAAGTGGGAGTTTGCTTTTGCAGGAGGCCTGACCAGTTAATCTTAATTTTAGAAATGAGAAATGTAGGAGGAGCTTTACTTGACCCTAAGACCTGATCTGGATTTTCGTAGTTCAAAAAAACCGGACGTGTTTAGTATGGCATAAGAAGCTGCACGTTACCCGAACACACAATATAACCCCAGGCTTGTGCAGAGCTGACCTACAGGGCTTTTTCTCTGTTTGTAGCATTCCTATGTGATCTTACATAGGCATTACCATGTTCCGTCCTTGCTGTGAAGTGAGAAGGGAACAGGAAGCAAAGGCCTTGTAGTCATCTAATGTGACGGTGTTGGGAATGCTGAAATGGGAGGATTTCCTGGCCTTTTTTGAAAAAAGAAAACAAAAATTTAAAGAAAAAAATTAAAAAAAAAATAAAAAATAAAAAATCCTTGTTCTGTCTGCCTCTTCCCTTGCCACTCCCCACCACTTCTGCCTTGTGCCTCGCCAGCCCGGGGTGGAATGTTTCCAGGCTCCTTTTTGAAGATATTTATAAGTAAGTTGAGCTCCATATGTTTGTTTTTTCCCTAATGATTTCTTTACTGTAAGTCATTGTATTTCTGTATAATTGATCTACGCATGGTAACTTGCATCTAGGGAGGGAAGTCGCAAATGGGTTTGGTCTGTGCCGTGCAAGCATGGAGAGAGGAAATAAAAATCTGTTTGACAATACCCCTAGCAATGACAGCTGTGGAGAGAAGAAAGTTGTTAAAAAAAGCCAAAATCAAGTTAGAACTAACTTATTTTAAAACAATAAGAATAAATGTGCCACAAAGCTGTTAGGAACTAAAATAGAATGGGGAATAGTGGGCACAGATTTCTCTCCTAGAAGCTGAGCTTTACTTTTATAAATATCAATAGATCAAGAAGGGCAAAAGCACTTTAAGCCATGGGTATTTTTAGCAAGAAGGAAAAGCATTTCAGCGGTGTTCCTTCCCAGACGTTATGGGTATAAATCGCATTACCTTGTTATGCTTCAAAACAAATCAAGATTTCAGATTCAGTGTCATCAGTATGTTTTGTTTCCCAACACAAAAGGGATGAATGAATTCTACTTAATTCCTACATGGTTTGAGGAAAGAGGTAATGTATGGCTGGATGTATATAGCAGGACTGGGGAAAAAAATTCCCTGCCATCTCCCATGTAAGAAGATTAGGTTAATACTGCAGCGTGGACTTAGCAAAAATTAGAAAGGATCATGCTGCATTAATTCACACAGGTCTAGTTTATGTAGCACAATGACAAAACTAAACTAGTAATAGTCTAAAAATATAACCCTGAATAAAAGAACTTTCTCCTCCTCCTTTTTTCCTCTTTCTCCCCCTCTCTCCTCATTTCCTGCTTGGGCACCAGAAGTTGGAAACTTTAGAGTGGGTTTTGAGTAGGATTTTTCTCCCTGTTCCCCCCCATAGCCCATGTCTGTTGTTCCCCCCCTCTCCCCCAGTAAATAAATAAATCCCTGTTTCTATAGCTGTGACTCAGCCCTGTGGTGCCTATCTGCCTAGTGTCAGGCATGGGGCTGTCTGGGGGAAGCAGAGTATGCACATACCCAAACTGTGATGCAAGCTTTGAAATTGCACCAAGTGCACTCGTAGCATCAAATGTGCCGGATCACGCTGCGTTTCCAGTAACTGCCAGAGCTCTCTTGGCTCTGAGTGGGAAAGTGGTCATGCAGGCTGAAAAGGGGAGAGAGGCCAAATTGCACATTCTTTTGGATAATTAGGTAAACAGTAAATATGAGGAGTCTGTCTCCTACTCAAACTCCGTTGTTTTTTCCCAAAACTCTATATTTAGATTTGGAAGCCGGATTTATCGCAGTAATTGGTACATTGTTTAAGCAAGGTCACTGATACGTGTGAGTGTTTATCTGCTTAACTAGACTGCCTATTTGAAGTAGAAATACCTCCAAAAATATTAGGCAGAGCTCTTGAAAACTTGCATACTTGATTCCGGAGGCACATGGTCTTTATTAGAAAATAGATGCAATTATTCACATTTGGTTTTGCTGCTTGAAGTCCTGAGGGATTTGTCCATAAAACTGTGGAGATTTGATTACATCCTGATTTTATGTCTCACGGGTATATGACTGTTTCATATGTGTAAAAAACCTTTTTATAAGGCACTAAGTGAAGCCATACGAGTGCCATCCCATCTATTGCAATTGGAGTGTACGTGTTCACTGATTTAGTCTAGCTTTGGTGGTTGCTTATGTATTTATAAAACCTAAAGTGGCTTTGTGTTTTATATTTTGAGTAAATACTTCTGGACTTGTTATCAAGTTGGCTTGAAACTTCAAGATACAATTTCAAAGTTGGACTTTATTGCTCACAGCAGTTCTGCATCACTTGGTGAGGATGGAGCCTTGTTTGCTAACAGTGCTAGTGTGATCAGAGTAAAAATAGCAAATAACAGCTCCATGTCTCTTTTACTGTTTAAGTGGGTAAACATCAAGGCCTTGAAATATGTGCATGGAGTAATTTGAGAAGGAAGGTTTTAATCAATAAACATTTTGGCAATAGTTTCACATCAAGAGAGAATGGACAAAAGTATCTTTACTGAAACTGCTGCCTCCTGTGGCCCTGGTTGCTTGCAGTTAGGTATTGGTGGGTCACTTCACAGGGCTGCAGTAATTTGTTCTGTTGATGATTAGTGGCTTCTTTCTGAAAGCTACTTTCTTTGTAGGTGTGATGGCTGTGATAGTGACACCCTAAACAGGCTTGTACAAAATCATCTATGGGTTTAAATAAAAGCATTTAAGAAATGTCAGCTGGAGAGGACTTTGCTCTAAGCAACAACATGCAGTTCAGGGAGTTTTGTTTCAGTGGTGTTTTGTATTTGTTTGTTTCCCTGGTCCCATTAAACCTTTTGGTTGAAATGTCCATTTTTTCAGTGGAAATAGTTGGGAATATGGGTTTTCTTAAAGAGATTTCTGAACAGTGGCTGTCTGCTGGAAGTGCTGCTTGTGCAGACTTACAAATAGGACTTTGCATGTTCAATTTAGAAAGGATTGACCTCAGAAATAGGCAGTTCTGTCATCTGGTAAGCTAGTGTTCACACCTAATGAAACAAAACTGAAGTAATTTTGGAACTTGAAGGAGAAGTAATCTCTAGTACAATAATAATGAATGAAAACACACACAAGAAATTAAGTGCTTGTGCTGTGGGCATGGCTTAATGTTGTATGCAGTTGTTTTAAGACTGGGCTTCAGCCTTCTTGTCCAGCTGACACAGACAGCAGTCCTCAGGACAGCTTTAGTGGCTGGGGCCCTCTGCCTGGGATGCAATGACTTGTGATCTGTGCAAATCCCTTTTTAAAATGTCCAGATCTATTTTTCTGACCTATAGTGAGCAGATGTGTACATGTATTCCCTAAATTTGTTAGGGACAACAAATTTGTTCCCTAAATAGTCTCTTAAAAGAGAAATTATCTTCTTTACCTCTCTCCCTTCCTCCTTTCTCTCCTTTCAACAGCTGGAATTATTCTTTCTCTTTTGGGAGAGCCTCCTCTGGTGGTACATGTACGTAGCTCTTATGAACCTCCTCTGGTGGTACATGTACCACCAGACACATCTTAATAATAACTTTTAAGGGTTTTCATTTAAATTCTCCGTTCAGGCTCTCTGTTAGGATGTACAGGTTCATCTCTCAGAGATCACATGGTGTTATTTCAAGCAGTGTCCTACCCTACACATCTTTAATAATTCTTTAAATTACAAATGTGGGGATAGATTTAGTCAAAGAGGGCATGCTCCTTTCTTTCCTCCAGTCTTGTGCTGTTTTGGTGCCTACAGGTCACCTTGCTTCATCTTTTGGCACTGCATACAATTGCCAGTTGTGAAACCTCCTCCAGCCCTGGCGCCAGGCTCGCAGCTGGTTCAGGCTGGCAGAAGGTACCTCTTCATTTCAGCACTTCATCACTGTCCCTGGCTTCTGGCTTTTGCAGTCATTCAAGACTGTTCCTGACAGACAGCCTGTGGAGAAAGAACTCTTCTGCTTAGAAGGTCATATAAATTTCATAACTGCTCTTCTCTGACCTCCACTCCTCTCCCCCAGTCTCTTTTTTCCTTCTCCTTTGGTCTTTGTCTTTAACTAGTTTCTTCATATCAGTGCAACAGCAACTGGAATTTTACATAGACCTTCTTTCCAAGCTGCTACTAAATATTTTAATGACAAACTTCTGGCATTTTGAGTTACAGGTATATTTAATCTTTCCTCCCTGTGATCTCCTTCTCCATTTAGATGAAGGTTTAATATTAAACTTCTGTATATCACTGATTTATTGTCAATTGTCGCACTTCAATTTGCTAAGATTCTGAACAACATTCTGAAGGGGCTGTTTGGTAGCTATTAGGCTAGTTCTCATACAGCTCAAGGAATTTACCTGCCTGAATTCGGAGTCTTGAATAATTCTAGATTTGTATATTCTTCCTTCTGGTTGATTTTATGTGCATCACCCAGTGTCCATCTCCATGGCTAATGCTTTAACCCTGTCATGTGTGCAGGTTCGAAAAACATTGCTGTTTGGAGTCCAGTCTAGCAGGCAGCGCACCACTGGGTATCATGAGCCCCTGTGCAGAGTTTAAGTGTAAAGCTAACCAGCAACTCAAGTCTGTCTTTAGTGATACCTGTCTTCTTAGGTACCTCAGAAGTATGTTTTGGTTTGTGTGAGCTAATTGTTCACTTTGTTGTTATGGACTGGACTTTTAAAAAGTTTTGCTAGTTTGGCTATGGAAATACCAAAGCCTGCCTGTTGGCATTTTCCAGCAGTAAACCAGGCACCAGAACAGGCAAGTGCTTGGCACAGGGCATTGGAGAAACCTCTCTGTTGATGTTGTGTTGGTACCCGTCTTTCTAGCTGAGCTACCACAAAATCTTGCTACTTAATACCAACTCAGGATAAGAGTCATGACAGCATACAGAGTATTTCTGTTACTTGTGGTGTTTATATGGTAAATGCAAGAATTATAATGATGGATGTTGCTGAAGTTAGTTTCTTCCTGTACATAGTAAAAGTACACTGGTAATGCTTTGGAGAGTGTTGTCAGTTAGTGGTCACCTTTTGTTACCTTAGCTGGCTTTACAGCAGGATTTACAGTGTTGTGAGAAGCCACATTTGAAAACATTGCGAAGCTAATATTGTGTGAAGGAATTGCTGAAATAAAGATAGTTTATTCACTCTGTCATAGAGAAGAGCAGGACAAAGTAAGACCAACAGAGTTAGAGCAATTAATTTTTTTTAAATGTACAGAATGAAATTATAGGCCAAATTCCTAATATTCTTTGTGGAGACTACAATTGGTAGGTCTTATTTTTGCAACAGTCTGCACTGAGGATGTGCTTCTTTACAGTTACATGGAAATAAAGGCTGGAAAGTTTGAATATATGCGCCTTCTAGTTGGGCATGGTTACCAAGACCATTTTTGACATGTTGGTCAATTGACATGCCAGTGTTCTGACTGTTTTTGCTCTCTCTGCAGTATTCAAGCTGCAGTTGTTTTGATGCACACAGAGACCACATCTAGCTGTAGAACTCTGTTCTGCTGGTAAACCTCTGCTTTAAGATTGCAGGAATAATCCTTTCCCTGCCCACCCCCAAATACAAAGTACTTCAACTGGAAAAGGAGTGGGGTGATGGAAAGGTAATTTTGCCTGCTGAAAACAAGCAGCATTTAAAACCTAAATCAGTAGCTTGTGTATGGTATTTCAGATGCTGCCAAGCCCAACCTGTAGTGGTGTAGAAATGGATGTCAGAGTGGGGATAAGCACTTCTTTATTTACATAGTGCTCTTGCAAACCTTGTCTATGAGGGAGGTCAGTGCACTTGTCTGTCTTCAGGGGCTGAAGCTAGTGGTGATATGCGGCTCCAGAGGGTTTCCTTCATGCTTAAGCCTCGCTTATGTCAGTGGCTTCACAGCTTGGCACTGTGGTAAGCCCATGGAGCAGCCAGACCAGTGAGAGTAGCTGTGTCACAGGTCAGGGCCAAGGCCTTGCCTGCCTCATGGAAACCAGTAAATCATTAAAAATTTCTCAGGCAAGTGCTGCCACTCACTACAAACAGGTCTTTTAACTGTTATGGCTTTCTGTGTTGCAAAGTAGTTGTCAGGGTGTTTACCTTCAGGTTATATATTTGTTTATTTGCACTAGTCCATGTTGCTAAAATACTTGGCTGGCTCAGGGTGGCGTTGCTCGCAGCTGTGTGTGGGCTCACTTAGCTGCTGTACACACTTGGCTAGCTTTTAAATGTACATTTTTATGGCCCTTAAAACTTGGCATGAGTTGTGTTTTGTCATCAACAACAACGAAAGATTGCAAGTGAAATTAAGGTCTGGCATTGCTGTTCTACAGGTTTATTTGTGATTTGTATTGAAATGGGGTTTTCTTGCTAACTTTTCCTGGCACCTATCCAAAAAACAGCATCTCATAAATTTATATTATCTCTCTGCTCAGCTGACAGGGCTGTAGCAGTTTCTTATGCAGATCACGGGAACAGCATGGAAGAATGAAGTCAGGAGACTTTCAAGTCAGGATTTTGTAGCAGCAGAGAAGAGAAAGCTCCAGGGAGACCTTGTTTGTGGCCTTTCAGTTCTTAAAAGGGGCCTATAAGAAAGATGGGGGAGACTTTTTAGCAAGGTCTGTTGCAATAGGACAAGGGGTTTTAAACTAAAAGAGGGGAGATTCAGGCTGGACATGAGGCAAAAATTCTCTACAATGAGGATAATGAAATACTGGCACAGGTGGCCCAGAGATGCTGTGGGTGCTCCATCCCTGGGGACAATTAAGGCCAAGCTGGATGTGGTTCTGGGCAACCTGATCTGTTTGAAGATGTCCCTGCTCATTGCAGGGGGTTGGACTAGATGACCTTTGAAAGTACCTTACTACCCAAACTATTCTATGATTTTAAGTTTTGACTTGGAATTAGAGGATGGAAATCTTAAATTTTTTCAGTACCTGCCTTCAGAAGCTAGACTATCACAATGGCAGAGCAGAGTCATTCTGCATCACTGAAGCTTTGCCTATTGCGAAAGGTAAAGGGCTTGAAAGTGCAGGGCAGTGCTGATATAACAGTTACAGCATGCCTTAGCACAGAAACTTTGGATCAGGAAAATAGGGTGCTCTCTGGCATTTAAATGTGCTGGTATCACCATTGCTGTTGTTCGTAGATGCACTTCAGTCTCAGCATAGTGATAGTGAAAATCGCATACCTTGTTGATTTATCTGCGACAGATGAGCTTTCTATGTGGTCACTGATATGCATTGCCAGCTCAAAGCTTGTCAGATAAACGTGTCAGCTTTGCTCTTAGGAACTCTAATTTGGGTTTGGCAATTTATCTGTGTTCCAGACATGTCGATTTCACACTCCAGCAAGCCTCAGTCTTCCAGTCACTCTGGAATCCCAAATAGAACAGTTTTTAAGCTGCCGTTTCATTTGTCCTCTGCACAACTTCATGCACTAAATATTAAGCAGTTAAGTAAGTCAGGTGCAGTGGTCTGTACTGAGCAGAGGAGAAGTGATATCCACCTGCAGGAAATGTTGCAGGGGGAAACAGATGCATTGTGGTGATAGGAGATGGGAAGGGGATGTTAGGTCATTAATTACTTAGCCTTGCATAAACAAAACTTAATATTTTGAAAAGTCTCTAATTTAAAGGGAAGGAAAAATCTTTCATCTGCTATGCTATTTAGCTACATGTCAAGTTGGGTCAATTAGAAGACATCTGTGATGCTTGCAGCTTTATATATTGATTATTCCTCCATGAAATGTTCCAGTGTGGTGAGTGTTGGGCTAGTTCTGAAAAGGGAAGGAGCCTAAGGGAAGCTAGACTGCAGAATTGAGGATTCTTGCCTGACTGCATCCCTTCTGGTTTGTTTGGGGAGGATGCAGGGTGCAATTTGTTTTGCTTTTTTGCATGATATAGAGCTCATTTGATGGCTTGTAGTTGGGGATTTAATCTGTGATCTTCTCAGAAGTGGTGTTTTCTTCACCCGCTGTCTTTATGATTTAGAAGAGAGGACTTGGTTGAAAACCCAAGTGTGGTGAATAAATGTTTAGGGTTTCTCATGGGGTTTGGTATTGTGGGGGATTTGGTTGGTTTGGGGGTTTGGTTGGTTTTTCTAAAACAAAACCCCTCTTTTCTGCCCCTCCTGCCCCCCTCCATGTCTTGGCAAATGTTTTAAAAAATGAGAAGCTGGTAAGTTTGTGCTTCATCCAAAACTAATTTAAGATTGAGTAGTTCAGTCACAGGAGGTTTCAGTTCATCTTTTTCTCAATATAAGCGATGTGAAAGATGAACTAAAATTCTACACATTGTAGTGCCTTTACTCAAGCACCAGACGGCTTTCAGATAGCGAAGGAGCATTAAACATTAATTTTTATCGTGGGAGACAGGTTCTCCCTCCAGCTGCTTGGCAACAAAGCTTTTTTCCTTTGGTTTTTCTTTTTTTTTTTTTCTTTAATTGGCTGGTAGTATTTATTAAACAGCAGATACTCTGAGGAATTTCCAAAGCTTTGTATAGCAGAACTGGGTAGGTTTTTTTTGGAAAGCTGAATGATGGAGAGTGCCCACACAGGAGACTGTTGCCAAAGAATTATCTTCATATGCTCAGTGAAAATGTAATGCTGCTTGTATACATTTTCTGTGAAATGTTGTTACAAAGTTACGAAAGATTGTTTTCCCAATATAATCCTAAAGCTGAAATACAGTTCTATTCCAACATAGCAAATCTGCATATGTGCATAAATTACTTAAATATCTAGGAGTACTGACATATATGCCATTAAACATGTCAAATTGGATGATTAAATGACGGGATTGTTAGGAAGAAAATAGTAATTTTCTGAAAAAACCCATAATGAATGATTTGGCACAATGAAATGCAAACATTAGCAGAAAACCTTCTTCTGAGGGAAATTTGCTAGCTGAGGATCACGATTTTATGCAGAAGGTATTAAAAACAGGAGATATAAGTGTAAATATTCCAGATTTTCTGAAGTTAATTGACAAGCTCCTTTCTTCCACTGAAATTATTTTACCTGCTGACAGCTAAGTGGGTGGCTCTGTTCAGTTAGGGATCTCACATAGCCAACATGTTAGCAGTCACTGCTGTAAGCTGATTTCTTTGTGATAATGAAACCATGTAAATGCTTCCCAAGATAAACTGCTGTTCTGAAAGGACTTGAGTTCTTGCTTGAGTAACTGGACTGCAGATCAAGGAGAAAGTTCTGCTACATTAATTACTTGCTAGCATGTTATGTATATGCAAGAAATGCTGGAGCCAAGTCTGACCAATTTTAACTCCATGGCACTGGATTAGTGGAGATGAAAGGTTTGTTTGGGCATCGTCTTTGCTACTGATGATGTGTATGAGTAAGAGAGAGTCCAGTTTGACTCAAAGCCCAGGCTGAAATTTTTGAGCTAGCAATTTAAAAGAATTGTTTTATTGGTAGACTAAGCAGACTTGTGTATCAGTGATTTTATGTCAATAAACATGTAAGCTTGTATGCCTTTTTAGAAGCACTTTGAGAAAAACCATTTTACCCTCTGCAGACTACACTGAAATTTCAGCTAAGTGAAGGCAGCTGGATAACTCTTTTCTTTGATCATGAAATGTGTTCATCTGAGCAGTGGTAACATGAAATCAAAAGTGAAATCAGAAGTAAAGACCCTTCTTAACATCATTCAAACTTAAACTGACTTTGATGTTCCTGGGCTACATCTTGAGTGCTTATTGAAGCCTGTCTTTTTCTGTATTGTTACGTCTGTAACCCCTGGCCACACCAAAAAAAATATTTTTAAGTAGAAGTTAACACATAACTAGTTTTGCATGTTGCTTTGTGCTGTAACTTAATACACGGCTAATCTTAATGTGCCTTCTCTTGCTGAAATGGGTTGTCTGTGTAAGCCAGTGATTGATACAATGCAAGATGTATTGGGAAGGAGGTGAAATGATCTTTCTATACCAGGGTAGTGGGGAAAAGGAGAGTTAGGATGAGAGCAGTCCTGGTGGTCATCTCTGTCGTGCTAAGACCAGTGTCTTCCCTAAAGCTTCATTCTGTCCAAAGTGCTGTTGTGCTAAATCTCTGCTTCAGAATAACTTTGACACAGCTGGTGTTGTGTTATCTGAGCTGAGTCATTCCTGTTGGTCATGCTGAGTTCTCTGATATGGCAGATAAGTACTTTCAAAACACTGTTTCAAAACATGGTTTGTATGGGTGCTCGGCTTGGTTGTTGCATTTCAATGGGAGTTAGAAAGCATGCTAGAAACCTACAGCAAGCAAATCCCAGGATGACTTCAGCTTCTGTACGTCTGTTTTCTGTCCTCTCCTGCCCTTCTGTGCTCCCAAACCAAAAGTAGATGTAGATGTGCTAGCGGAAACTTGTACAAACAAGACTTGCAGAGCTGACCAGAAACCTATTTCACATTCTCAGTTTTCTTGGTTGATTATGACGTGTGCCATTTAGTGAACCACATCGTCATCTGTTAAATTTATTCATACTTATTTCTGAAGTTCCATAAACCCTACTTTACCAGACTGACTAATTCAGAGCATTTGTTCAAAGCACTACTGCCACATTACTAGTAGAAGGCTCAACAAGGAAAATGAGGACTTGTTGCTGAAAGGGGTGGGTGGTCTGAGCAGGCCCAGTTAAAACTGGGGTCCCCAATGCTGGTTCTGCCTCAGCCTTCAGAAACAAAGACTCCTAGGCCTCTGTGCTGGGTGAAAGGGATCAAGAAGGAGGAAAAGCTACCAGCTGGTCAAGTGAGGAATTACTTGTAAGAGTTCAACCCATGAAAGTCTATGGGACCAGGTGAACTGTATCAGAGGGTTATCAGAGAGCCCTGGGATCAAGAAACAGAAGACAAGAGCAAGCTGGATTTTCCTGGTGAATTCTATGTCTCATTTCCACAATGGAAGTACTTGAATCTTCGCACGTATTCACTGTTCCTTGTGCTTCCTTGAGAGATCATTGCTGTGGATGGAAAGTGTAGCAGAGTTCTTGTTTAGGTACATTTTGTTGTTTAAGACTTGTACTCTGGGCAGCATGACTTCCTGCAAAGCACGAGAGTCGGCATCATTATTTCTGATGCAGAGCTTGCATTGCAGTGTCTGAGCTGTTCTTGCTTTTGAGGCTATTTGTTGTGAATTCTTAAACACCATGACTTTACATAGTAGGTTTTGTTGCTACTAATTGGAAAATATAACTTAACTATCTAAAGAGAAAGGAATTTTTCTGGACATGATGGAGGTCTTTGGGTATTTCCATTCTTCTAGGGAGCAGTGATACCCTTTTCCATATATAAGGAAGTTTTTGCATCTGCAACTGTCAGGAGTGTACTTTGGCTAATGAATGCAGCTTAGCTTAAAGGCAAGATCCCATAGTGGGTCAGTAAAGCTTTTTTGGTCTGCCACACCAGATTATCATTTTATTTAACCAGAGAAATAGTTTTCATTGTCATTTGATTGCCAAGGGTCTGTCAGCGTTTCCATTATAAACCCCCTATTTTCAGGGATTTGAGTAGACTTGAGATTTAAGTGTTCTGGTCTAAAACTTGGCAAGCACAATCTAAGTTCACCAACGGATATTTTCTTTATGAGATTTTAAAATAGTCAGCTGTTTCTTAAATTGTAGTGAAGGCGAGGGTTTTTTTTCCCCTTGGTTAAACAGATAGGACTATTTTTTCCATCTCATTTATGCCAGCTAGATTTATAAAAATAAAACCTTATTCTCCTGAGTTTTGGGGTTTTATTTTTATTTTTTGAAAAAAAAAAAAAAAAAAGAGGAGAGGGAGAAGAACAAGGAAAATCTGCCTGCTGTTATGTTTACCAGAGGATCATGCCTCAGAACCTTCCGTTTGCTTTGGTCTATGTTTGGTGAAGTCCTACCCACTCTCTCTGTCTCTTTTCTCCTCCCCTTTACTTATTTCCCTTCAGTGTATTTACAGTCTCACTACATTTAATTTACAGAATTTCTTCTTACTCTGTTCCTTCCCTTTGCTTTCCTCTGGGGCTTCCAGAGCTTGATTCTCATGAATCTGCCTGTTTTACCTCTCTCTGAAAGGCAACTCTGAGGTATTCTTAAGTGATACAACATACCTCTGATACACACTCTGTTGTGTATTTCTTTATACTTAACTATTTGTACAGAGAGAGTTCTATGCTACTTAAGAACATAACATACTTAACTCTCAGTATAATATTGCAAATTTTAACACTTTTCGCTTACTTTGCTGTGACTCAACTGAAGTATTCTTTTTTTCTTTTTTTTTCCTTTCTTTTTTTTTAAACCGAATCTTTAATGTAGACTGAAAAAAGTGAACTGTGATTGGTGCAGAGCACCACTGTGGGTTTTCATGGCTGGGCTCTTTTAGTCATTTCCTGAAAGCTTGGTGCAGAAATGTGACAGCGCAGGAAGCAGCAGCAAGCATAGCAAGCCTTCAGGTACCGTTAGAAGTTGGTTTTCACATCCTTCTTATTGAGATGTAGAAATACTGGTTCTGGGATAGATGCTCAAGATCTTCAGGAAGAACCCCTGCTTTCTTGCAGTTCACAGTGGTGAACAAAGCAGTTGGGGCTTTAAAATGGTGAGTGAGGAGCTACATTTATATGACTATTGAGCAACAGGGGATGCAAGTTAAGCGCTGAAGTTTAAGGAGTGGAAAATGAGTGCTTTCAAAAAGCACTATAGTCTTTCTCCCAGGACTTTCAGAAGATCATTGTCAGAACAAGATGCTGGCACTGCTGCCTTGAAGGACTATCATTGGTACCACCAAATGAAAAGCAAGAAAATGAATAAAAAGCGATTCCTGACCCAGAGAAACCTCTCGGAGCATACAGGTGGCAGACGCATCCTTGTCCTCCCTGGAGGATAAGCAAAAGAGAAGGCTCATGCAGCCTGAAAGAGGAATGCAGTGATCCAAGTCTTGCCAAAAGTTCTTCTAGCATGGATGCTACCAGTGCTAATGATCTCCACAAAGACCCAAAAGAGATGCTCTTCCAGGCAAGGACTAGACCGTTTCGGGTTCCATTCAACCGCTCTCTTTCTGAACCTGTGCCACGCATTGGAAATGGGAATGCAAAGCCATTTCTGCAAGCTTTGGACTCAGTGGACTCTGAACAGCAGGGCTATTTCATACGTGGCATCTTTTCCTCTCTTTCGAGTGGCTTTTCAAAGATAATGGGTCGTAAAGGGGAGCCTAGCAGTGGTTCAGTAAATGAAGGGAAGGCAGATGATGATCCAATTGATTTGAATACAGGTAATGAGCTCTTTTTTGATCTGTTTCTGTTTGTGTGTAACAGGTGAGTGTAATGAGACATGTTTTGGGACACAAAATCATTGTTTGAGCTGTTCTTTAACTTAGTTATATTAGCATGGCATTGGCAGCTCTCTGATATGCTATCTTAATTTTGAAAAAGCAACTGAAAAAGGGCCTTTCCTGATAAGGAAGTGGTGTGAGATGTTTTGGTGTGTGTTTAAAAACTTGGAGGTCCCTTTAAAACAAGCATCATCTGGTAGAAGCGGTAGCACTTCTTTCTCAAAGGCACCCTCTGTGTGTGGCATATGTAGTCCTGCAAGCACAGCAGCTTCTGTGGTGTCGTAGTGCCCTGATTGGGATATCAAGCTTGCTACTGTAAATGCAGTGCAAGGGAGAGAGATAAATTAACACTGTCTTTTAAGCAGTGGTCAAGGCAGTGGAACAGATCTAGTTCCTCATACCAGATTCACTGTTTTGTAATTAACTAGCTAAACTGATGTTTGCTCTCTTGGTAGGTGCCAAGGACAGCAGTATTGCAAAGGTTTAGCCAGCTGTGGTTGAGGTTAGCAAGATGCCAGTCTGAGATTTCATTTAAACCTACTCTGCAGATAACACTTGTAAAGCAGGGGGAAAAAAGAAAAAGGAGCAGGGGGAGGAGGGAGAGGAAGGAGAGAAATTTGCCTTCTAATGTCTTGGTCTTTCCTGTAACTTTCTATTGGGCTACCCTGCCTGAACCAGGTAGCTGATGATGCTGTGAAGAAACCTCACAAAGTTTAAATTTGTGATAAAATCAAAAATAAACCTTCTTTCTCCCCAAAACCTCAACACTTTCCAGAGTTCTCCAGATTATCATATTAAAAGCCCGATAACATCTGGATTCAGTTGAGACTGCTAGACAAGTCGTCAGTAGTCAAAAAAACTAACATTGGTAGGAGAGTAGTAGTGAAAGAAGAATATACTCGGTCTACAGGAGTATTCAGTCTTTCAGTCACAGTGGAGTGTCTCTGACAGGCTTATGTTTGCTACCGGAAGAAGTCTTTAAATCAGAAACAAATGGTCAAAGAGCAGAAATAACTAAGAAGGACTATGTCTGTTCAAACCTAGTTGTGTACAGTCACTGACTGTGTTTCTCCAAAACCTTTCTCAATTGAAATTTGCTTTCATGACAGTTCTTAAATTGTATGGAATACATGTCGGGGAGAGGAGATAGTAATAGAAGTACTTCCCCCCACACCTCTTGTTGAAGGCTTTTTGTTCAGGGTTGGTTGGGTTGGGTTTTTTTCTTTCCTCTCCAGTCATTCACATTAGAAACAAAGTTTTATGCTGCAGGGTCCTGTTGTTGTTGAGACCTCCCAGGAGACTGCATTGCTATTGCAGACTGTTTGGGGCATTTTTTCTGTTTGGTCTCTTCTGCCCACTAGGAAGCTCTATGGGAAAGGTATTCTATGTGATATGAGCATTTTGGATCGAACTACTTACGTATATGAAGAGCATACTGTAACTCCTTTTTTGCCCTGTTCTGGTGCACTTTGATATCAAATGGCTCTCATAATTCGTAAGTATTGTCATTTAGCTGGGTTATTGGGATGCTTTACTTTTAGTAGCATGAAAAGTAAACAAAGGAAAAAGATTATTTGTAAGGAGCCACCACTTGGTAAATACGTCATTTCAGGTATGGGATGATGACAAAACCTTTTGGCTCATTGGCACTGGAGAAACCTCTGTCTGAGCCTGCCAAAACTGGTTTTGCAAAGAAAGTCACAGTTCAGGAAATGAGAGAAAAACAATGAGACTTAGATTAAAAGTCAAACTCTCTCAAGGGAGGAAGCTGTAGCCAGGAAGGTTCTTGGAGAAATAAGGTTGATGCAGTCACCCACAGAATTGCCTGAAACAGGCAGGTCTTGCTTGGGCTGCTGTTGTAGGACCTGAGAGCTTTTGTTAGGATGGAGACCTTTGTGGAGTTTCTTTTCAGCCTTTGTCTTCTCAAAGGTTCAGCCTCTGATCCTCAAGTAGACAACATCTTAGTTTCAAGAAAACTGGTTCACCCTGTAAGACATAGAATCATAGAATAGTTAGGGTTGGAAAAGTCCCTCCTGGCACCCCCCCGTGAGTCACTGCTCGCATCAGCTGAGCTGCCGACTCCCGGGCAAGGCCTGGTGAGGGCTTAAGGCTGCCTTGATGGCTCTCATTGCTCAGAACTGAGGCTTCTGGATGCTGTGTTTCCCCTTGCTCCGGTGTTGAAGGCTCCTCTCTGGAGATACCTCATGCTGCTATGTGGGACATAGGACAACTAATAGCTTACCACTGGTTTTATTTTTTTCTTAAAGAAGAGCTGCTCTTGCCAGGGTTAGCTGGGGCTTCTGGGTAGAGTCTTCTGCCCCACACATTACTGTAAGCTTGAGACCTGATAAAACAGTGACAAAACTTGTGAACTCCTGGAGTTTAGATCTCGGGTCTGAGGGAGTAACTTAGAAAGAAAAGAGA
>JBCJKH010045538.1:2567-21755 GCA_039877255.1 Loriculus beryllinus | reverse complement strand
ACAGCAGAGGGGCAGGATCCCCTCCCTGAGCTGCTGCTCACGCTCTGGGGGTGCAGCCCAGCACACAGGGGGGTTCTTGGCTCAAGTGCATGCTGAAGCCTGGTCATGGGCAGCCTCTCCTCACCCAACCCCAAGTTCTTCTCCCCAGGACTGCTCTGAATCACTCTCTGTTGCAGGTTGCCCTGTGCCTGGGCTGTCTCAAGGACCATCCCTGCCCTCTACCAGCAAGCACGGTGGCTAAAAGGGAGTCCTTGAACACTCAGGGTAGCAAAGTGTCTCCTGCCAAAGAGGGACCTACCAGGCAAGCCAAGACATCCGCTGCTATCAACATGTAGAACACGTTATTCCAGCCCGTGGGGGAGATGAGCCCTGCGAGCAGTGGCCCTAGTGCAGCACCTGTGAGGGCACACGAGCCATGTTTGATGTCCTGTGCCTGGGAGAGGGGACCACAGCTCTCACCAGCCATACACACCTATAGATCCTGTGCCATCAATGATGGCTGTGACAGTAGAAAGGGCTTTGGCGTTGCCTTTCAGAGACTCATGGGTTCCCTGTTGGGATGGAGAAGTAAAACATCAGGAGAAAAAGCAGCTTCAGGGTCTGCAGTCAGCAGGTCCTAGTGTGAGGCTGTTCACACTCCAGGCAGCGATCTCCATGTGTCAGACCCAGCCATGGATGGGAGACCAAACTCAAGACGCCGCCTGCAGCCAAACCATGGCAAACCCTGGATTCCCAACAGCAGACAGCAATCCAGGTGGTTTCACAGCGCGTTTGCCCACTGACAGTGGGAGATGTAGAGGGAGATGCAGCAGGGCGGAAGCAGTCACACAGCCAAGGTGAAAGAACACAGGAAAACAGCCGTGTTTCAGGGAAGGTGAGGACCACAGTGCAAGGTGTGACAGCCCTGCCCTCCTCCACTGCACTTGGCTTTGCACAGGAAAGCTGGAATGCAGAAATCCCGGCCAACATCCCTCTGGGAAAAGAGGGGGCAGCTTTTGGGAGGGTCTGAGATGTGCCTCTTACCAAGTCTGCTGACACGGCCGTGGTGATGAGCGCATAGGGCCCATTAACCAGAGCACCGCAGACAATCAGCATCGCTGTGAGGAACAGGAAGAGATCAGACCTGGCAGTGCAGGGAGCAGCAGGACGCTGGGCCCCATGCATCCATCCTGCATATCTCTGTATTCCCACCCAGCACCATCCTCCATACATCCCGGACCAGAAGACCAGGTCAAGAAAAGAAATGAAGGGAGGTGATCCCACAGCATCTCCCATCCCTTTGCGGGATATGCCAAGGAGCTCCTTACCTATGGATGTGCCAATGCCGTTCTGGCCAACGTGGTTATACAGAAACAGCTGGAAAAGAGCCATAAGATGAACTGGTTATAGCTATTCCAGCTGCCTTCCGTGCAGCAGCACCCAGGGACAGGACAGAGAAGGTAGGGACCTGAAATATCACTGGTGCCAAGCTTTACAGACCCCAGCCAGGATTAGGAAGCAGAGTGCGCCCTTGGCTCTGTATCCCACTGTCTGTCTGCCAGATGGAATTCCTGGCCGCTGGCAGATGGAGGTGCTGCCACGATTTATGACCCAAGGAGGCTCGTGCATGACCGTGCTGGCTGAAGCCAGGCAGTGAATTAGTGGGGATGCGGATGGGATGCGGCCTCTTGGCTTTTCAGCAGGGAGAGGGTCAGAACCCAGAGCCAGCCAGGCTTGGATTACAGCTAATTAGCCTCGGGTTTGTGGCAGCAAAGCCAAACGAACTCCATGCAGGTGCTTGGGAAGGACATCCAAGCATGAGGCTGGCGGCATGGGGGCTTTTGGGATGCAAAGCAAAGACGCAAAAGCCAGACAGACTGAGTGGGACCCCCCAAAGTCTTTAAACCAGAGCAAGATCATGGCAGGGTGGAGGAAAAGAAGAACCCCAGAGGGGTTGTTTCAGCTGTCAAAGGCTCTGCAATCCCCTCCCAGCCCTCAGTTGTGGAACATCTGGGCATGTGGATCTATCCCCACTCTTAACTCAGCTGAGCGCGTGACAAGCTTATCCCGGGCTTGGGAAGAGGATCACAAGAGGAACAGGCTGTGACTCAAAGGAGCCGGAGCAGAGGAGACCCTCGTGACTGGGTTTTAACCCCGCGTGACAACGCACCACGGGAGCGGCGAGGATCAGCATCACACAGCACGTGGTGGCTCTGCCCCCCGTGTAGTCGGAGATGAGGCCGGCAAAGATGCCCCCTGTGAGGAGGAGTCATGGGTCAGTCACAGCACCCCAGCAGCAAATCCATCGGGATGCTGCAACAGGATACTCCTTCATCCCACAGCTTCTTGGTGTCCCCAACGTTACATAGAATAATATCAGAGTGAAGAGCTTTGATTTACTCCCTGCAGATGGTTTCCCTACACTTACACCCAGCTCTGGTCTCCTCCACACTTGCTAAATATGTTCTTTGTCTAAGAAGAATTTGAGTCTGAGCAAGCAAGGCCCAAGGAAAGATGTTGTGATGGGCACCTGGATGGCAAAATAAAAGCACGGGGTGTTCAGTGCCTGCTGGGTGCTATGAATGCTGAATAAACCTCACTGCAGTGCTCCAGGGATGGTGTTACCTGTGGGGGTGGCTTCCAGTCAAGATCATGGCTGTATCCAAATTATCCCTGATCCACCCCCTCCACCCAGGTATGTGACAAACCTAAAATGCCCCCGACATCAAAGAGGGTTGACAGGTCCCCGGCTTCCTTGGCACCGAAATGAGCTGCAAGGAATAGGAGAGGTATGAGGAGATGCTCCATTCGCCAGGCTCAGTCCCACCTCAGCACCCCCAAAACTCACCGATGTTCACAATATAGAGGGGCAGCCAGTAGAGGAAGGTGTAGCTCACCAGCTTAGCAAAGAGCAGGCAAAGGGAGAACTCCACCACACCCTGGGAGGAGAGCAGAAGATATCAGAAGAGCTTCCTTTCCCCAGCCTCCTCCAGATGGAATCAGGTTTCCTCCTGATTTCCTGCCCTGGCTTTGCCTCCATCCCCATCAGGATCTAAGAGGTATCCCACAACTCACAGGTATCCGGAGCGCCCCAAGGAAGCTGATGGCTTCAGGTTCCTCAGCTGCCTCCTTGGGGCTGTTGGGGCCATCTGTGCTACTCTGGCCTGAGGTGCTCAGTGTCCCCTCATTGGAGGTCACCACTTCAGGATCCTTCCCATTGGTGGTCACTCCTCCAGCATCCTCCTCATCAGAGGCCATCTAGAAGCAAGCCATTAGTAGGAGATGTGGCTGTCATTGCTGGAAGGGGCTGAAACATCATATTCATTGCCAGGATGTGACCCAGAGGATGCTCACACGGGAATAGCAATGAGCATCCTCCGTGATAACCGAACATTGCTCTAATTTCTGGAGTTATGACCTGATTCCTGGCTAGGATTCACCATAAACTGAGAGACCACCCAGCCCAGGGCAAGCCCTTTGGGAATCAATTCAACTCACATGATGAAGAGGTGGACTGCAGCCGACGTCCTCAGGATCTGCAGAGAGAAAGGAGATCCCATGTGAGCCTGGACCAGCCCCTGAGCTGCAGGGAGAAACATGGAGCTGGGAATGCCCCAGGGCTGAGCTGCATCTCCCAGCAGCAAAACCCATGCTAAAATCCAAAGTGCTTCCCAAATGTTTTATAGAAAGGCTGAGAGGAGTGACCAGCACAGGAGCTGAGCCTGCCTGGATTATCCCACAGGATGCTGAGCATCCCTCTGGTGGTCCGGTCCACATCCCTGCTTGCCACAGGCTGGAAATAAGGATTTGGGGTTGCAAAAAACTCTTGGAGATGGGCAAGGTGATGGTGAGGTGGTGGTTAAGGGTGGTGAGGCACTGGAACAGGTTACCCAAAGAAGTGGTAAATGCCCCATCCCTGGCAGTGTTCAAGGCCAGGTTGAACACAGGGGCTTGGAGCAAGTTGCTCCAGTGGAAGGTGTCCCTGCCTGTGGCAGGGGTTGGAGCTGGATGAGCTTTAAGGTCCCTTCCAACACAAACCATGCTATAATACGATTCTATGAAGGTGAATCACTGTGGTCCTGCTGGTTTTGGTGTTACACCGGTCCTCTGCTGCACCCTGAATCAGGCCACTCACACTCCACAAGGAAGAAGAAGCAGATGATGCCCACAGCAGCGATGATGATGCCGGGCACAATGAAGGATAAGCCCCAGGCGGAGGAAACCCAGACACCAGCGATGAGCGACCCCAAGATGTTCCCAACAGAGGTGTGTGAGTTCCAGATGCCCATGATCAAACCTCTCCTGCAGGGACACAGCCGGGTTGGGATCACCAGGACAGCTGCTGAGGCCAACAGGGACCAGGACTGGGGTGGGAAACACTGGATAAACACTCACTTTCCCTTCCCAAACCAATTCCCAACACATGCCACGACAGAAGGCCAGCCCGTTGTCTGCACCAGCCCATTGCAGACCTGGGAAAAGAGAGGCAGCATCACATAGCACTGTCAGACACCCGATTTGATCCATGGATCCCAATTTGGGCTCAAAAATAGCCATCCATCCCCAACCCAAAGCCGTCGAGAAAACACTTGGTTTAGGGGTTCTCTTCCCACTGGAGCAATCCCAGAGCCGTCTGCATCGCCCCTGTGGCTCCGTTGGGAGCGGCTGGTGTTGCCAAACTGCGAGCCCGCCCTGCTCAGCAGGACTGGCACACCCGGTGGTTTCGGCTCCCACGCCATGTGTGACCAGGTTTAATGGGAGTGGAAATGCCCGGCATTCCCTATTGGAAATTGGGGCACCCCGCTCCCCAAAAGCCACAAAAAAGGCGGGATGAGGCCGTGGTGGTAAAATCCAGGTCCTCCAGCACGGATATACCTGCATGACAATGAAGTACCAGAGGACGTGGATGTCCCAGAAGTAACCGAGCCCGAAGAGTGCAGTGAAGAGCCCACTCAGCACCATCCCCCCTGACAGGTAGTAGCGCAGGGGGAGGCGCTCCCCGAAAATCCCACTGTGGAGACAGGGAAGAGCATGGACAGGTGATGCGTTATCACACTGAGCCGGTGCCTGAGTCCTGAATGGACCCCAGCACCCCGCTGGGTGCCTCTTTCCTCATCCCGGTGGAAACCAGGCTCCTGCCAGACTGGTGTGTGGAGGGAAAAGGGTGCAAAGGACCTGGGTACCTGATAAACATCCCAATGGCGTAGGCCACCAGGAAGGCATTATCCAGTGCTCCAAAAAGCTCCTTGTAGTTGTCCCCATCTGGAATAGAAACATTAGGGCCACCTCAATGTGGTCGCTGGAATTTTCCCTTCCCATGGCCACTGGCTCATCCGCATCCCCATTTTCAAACCCCTCCTCCCATGGGGTTCTTGGAGCATGACCAGGTCCCTTCCCAGCCCTGGTTTTGCCACTGGCTGCTTCATTCCCTCCTGGTGCCTAAGGAGGAGCCTGAGGCTCCAGTCACCACCCAGCTTAGGGGACAGGAGACCCCGTTCTGGCTGCCATGGGGTAGATTGGAGTGGTGAGTGTGGGGGCTCAGCCTTACCAAAGGGTGCCCAACTGCACCACGTGCTGCTGTTGGAGTCGTTGTGGGGGTTTGGGTCCAAAGCAGAGCAATTGGGGTGCAGCTGGCTCTGTGGAGAGAGAAACAGTGGGACTTGGGATGCCTGGTGACACCCACACCCATTCTCTCTACAGTTGGGGTGAGGTTGGAGCCAACCTTGACGATGCTTATGGGCTTTCGGGAGAGGTGGTAGCTGGTGTAGCAGAGGAAGGTCAGCACCAGTGTCAGGCCACGGTACCTACGGGGTAGAGTGAACAGAGAGGTCAGGGAAGGGCAGGAATGGGGACAGGGATGTTTGAATTAAATGCAGGAAAATGAGGGAAATTAGAAGGGAAATGGGGCTTGAGGATGGAGCAGCAAAGCTGGTGGATAAAGCCTGGAGAATCCCAAATAGGATCTAACACACTTTGGAGTGAGATGAACATCACCAAGGGCTTCATCCTGCACTCAGGGTAGAGGAGAGGAGGCAGGAGGTCAGGGGCAGCTGCAGCAGCCAAAAGTCACGGGACTGCTCCAATTTGAGAACAAGGCCAACCAAAAGCCTTTTCTTTGTGGTTTTAGCCCATCCTGCTCCTCTGTGCAGTTTCACTTCACAAAAGAGCCTAGGCCCAGTCCCTGTCCTGGTTCCGGTCCCCATCCCAGGGCCAGTTTCCCGGTCCAGGACTGCCCCCGGTCCCGAGGAGAGCGATCTGGAGACTGGATCACTGTTTCCGATCCTGCTTAGTCACTATCCCCGTGCCAGTCCCCTGTCCAGGGTCGGTGCCTGTCCCGGTGTCTGTGCCCACCCTGGAGCCGGTCCCTGGAAGCATGACCCGGGGTCCAGGACTGGCTCCTGTCCCGGTTCTAGTCCCAGTGCCTCTCCCTAGGAGAGTGATCCCTCGTCCATGACCGGTCCCTGTCCCCAAGAAAGCGACTGGGGATCCAGTGCTCATCGCTATCCCGGTGCCGGTCCCTCTCCCAGTGACCCCAGGTCCCGGTCCAGTGGCTGTCCCCGGAAGAGTGACGCCTGGTCCAGGGCTGGTTCCCACCCCGGCAGCAGTACCCCGGTGCCAGTGCCCCGGTTCCAGGGCCGGTCCCTATCCCGGTTTCAGTCCTTTTTCTGGTGCCGGTCCAGAGCCGGTATCAGTCTCCAGAAGCGCCACCCCCGGTCCCGGGCTGGTTCCCACCCCGGTCCCGGTCCCCAGGGCAGTAACCGGGATGCAGGGCTGGTCCCCATCCTGGTCCCGCTCCCGTCCCCGCACGGAGCTCACCGGCTGTCCCGGGGCAGGGCGCGCAGCAGGCGGATGCCGGGGGCCAGCGCTGCCCTCATGGCGGCAGCGGAGCCGCCGGTGCCCCCTCGGCCGCTTTTCACCGCCCGGCGGGGCCGTCGCACCCCGCCCCGGCCCCGCCCCGGCCTCGCCTCCAGCCCCGGCCTCGCCGCAGCTTCCCCTCCGGGCGGGCGGCTCCGGCCGAGGCGAAAACCCGGCTCCAAGATGGGAACAGCGAAAGCCGGGAGTGGCGCCGAGAGGACCCCGAGGTCCGCGGCCGGTCCCCTCCCCGGAGCGCCGGGATTCCCTCCAAGAGGCTGCTTCTGCCAGGGGAAAAGGCCGGGTTTAACCTTTGCACTCACTGCCCCATCACCTTCTGCGCCCCGGTTTCAGCTAAGCCTGCCCAGCCTTGCTTTGGGATTTAACTGCAGGGATTTAGGGGTCCTGCTCTCCCTTTCCTTGGGTTTCACACCAGGAGAAATCCCCCCTCCACCAAGGTATCCATGAGAACGGAGCTGAGGAAGAGGCTGATTGTGAGGCTGAGGAGCAGCAAGGGCTTTTACTCAGCCATCATTCCTCTGAGCTAAGCACTAAACCAGCCAAAATTCCCTTGGGAGCCCCTCTGGAGTGCTGGGAACAGGGGTGCCCAGAGTGTGAGCAAGCGCCTGGGGCCCTGCCAAGGAAACACTTGTCCTTGGCTGCCTCGGCACAAGGCCCTGCCCCGAAATCAGTTAAAACCCACAGCTGCAACTTCAGCCTTTCACTTCCCTGATCCTAGCACACATGGAAACCTCCTGGGCCAGATCCTGCCCAGGTCCCTGAGCACCCTCCACTTGCTCCATGGGGTCTTCTCCTGACGCAAAAGGCAGTTAATAAACAGCATCAGCCACCGTGAAAGAGTTGTGAATGATTGTCCAGGGGGGAACAGGAGCATCCGCTGGCCCAGTGCCTCCTGATCCCTCAGGAGTGGGATCCCAGAAGGATGAATGGGGAGAAGGAAGCCTGCGACATGCTCAGCTGCCTGCCCTTCCTGCCGTGGTTAATATTGGAGAGGTGGCAGCAAGCATAAGGTATTAATGACGGTTTATGGTGCAACCAAGAACATGTTACCCAACACAGTGACATCTCTGGTCCAAAAGGATCTTGGTCCTGGCAGAGTACTCACCTGGAAGTTACAGATTGTTCCTAGGAAAAAGGTCCTTTCTGGAGTAAAATAGAAGCTAGTGGATGAGGTCCTCACGTGCAAAAGAGGAAAGGAACAATAAATACCTAGCTCTGGAGCATGAGACCAGAGGGGAATGGAATGGGAAGGAACAACCCCAACAGATACTGATCCCAGGTGCCTGCTTTCTCCTTATTTCACACTCCAAAGGAGACAAACCTTTAAAACCAGTTTATTTCTGAGCTACAACTTCAGTGCCAGGTCCTAAACCGGGCTCCTTCGCTTCACCCATTGTCCCCACATGCATGGAGCCAGAAACCTCACCACAAGTGGGAAGGCACAGGCCAGAAGGACAGGCAGGAGCAGGCAGGAGAGGGCACAGCCCCGCTCCCTACTTCTAACAGTCACCGAGATACATGGATGAGGACACACACAGGGCTGTATCCATGGAGGGGTCACACACATGGAGCTCTCCCATTACAGACGCCTCCCTGAGTGAGTACAGAGCGTGGCCAGGCCTCGGAGCGGGAGCGTGGTCGAGGAGCTCCCATCCAGGGGGTCACAAGACGAGATGAGAGATCGCAGAGCACGGCTGTAGGCTGAGGGGAAAGGCACAGAACCAGTGTTAGGAGATGGGAACACATCTCGTGTCCCAAAACTGGGCTCAGCTTCAGCCCTTTACTGCAAAGCCCAGAGAGAAGAACTAGTGTTAAGGTAATTCCCTGTGCTTGTAGTTATACACAAGGCTTGTTTGGATGTTCCCAAGTAGGAAGTACTATGAAATGTGAGCAGCAGGTTGAGGGAGGGTATTCTGCCCCTCTACTCTGCTCTGATGAAATCCCACTTGGAGCAAGCTGCTCTAATGGAAGGTGTGTCAGGGGGCTGGAACTGGATGAGCTTTAAGGTCCCATCCAACCCAAACCATTCCATGACTCTATGAAAGCCAAAGAATTTATACAAAGTCCAATTTCTCCATTACCCCCACTAGAAAACAACTCCCAGTTGCTCTGCAGGTGTTTCTCCAAGCTGTGCTCCAGATCTGAGCATTGTTTCTGAATAAAGATAATTTACACTACCTTCAGGCAACCTCCCTGCAGGAGTTTTAAGCCAAAGAGGTTTCCTGTGCACCCAACAAGCCTGCTTTCCAGTGTTTTCCATATGGTTCCCCTTCTACCAACACATGGATCAATTACAGCAGCAACACATGACAGAGGCTGAGGGTGCCACCAACCTCCCTGAAGGGACAAAGGGTGCACCTGCCTTGCACCCTCCAGACTACGTTTGTAGGAGCATCTCTACCCATTGGCCCAGGACCATGGAAACATCTAACAAGGTCTGATTTTTCCCTGTATAATAAGCACCTTCCCTCCAGAGGCAAGAGCTCCTACCTTGGTGGTTTCTGTAGAAGACACAGTTGTTGGCACAGGTATCCGGGTGGGAATCCCAGAAATCAGACCCACAGGAGCACAGGGGGGGCAAATCAATGTTGGACAGTTCGATCTTCTCCCTCATCAGGGCTCTGAGAGCTTCCATGTACCTGCAAGGGATGAAACATTCATATTTGGAAGTAACACCCGGCTCACTGCAGGGAGAGGGGAGCTGGCATACCTCACAGACTCCTTATCTCGCTGCTGTTTCTCCTTCACCTTCCTCACTCTCCTCTCCTCCAGTTCAAGCTGGGCCAGGTTCTCAGAGGCTGCCTCACCTGAGGAGGGTTCCTGCTGCTCAGCCATCTCCTGCATCCTCTGCTCTGCTGCCCGGCGCTGGTTCTCCTTCTTGCTCTTAATCCTGCAGGATTAAGCACACACGTGCTCAGAGAAGGAGCTTCCCCATCCCAGCCTCCATTCCCTGCCAGTTGTTCTCTGGGCAGCTCCATTTCCCTCTTGTGTTGTTGCCCCAGAGCTGGACACATGATTGCAGGGGGGGCCCTCCTTTCATCCCTACCACAGAAACACCAGCCTGGGAATGCTCTCCTGCTCGCTGGTTTTCTCCCCACCACAGACTTCGCCTTCCAGCTCCCTCCTGCATCCTGTTCCCATGTGCTCCTGTTGGAAGTGCCACCTGCAGTTCCCCAAAAGAGCTGCTCTTCTATCCTCCTGAAACCGATAGCAGTGCTTGGGCTCTAACAGCCAGCAGAAAGGACCAACAGCTCCACTTCCCTACTTTTGACCTTGATCATGGGCAGCTTGGGTCCTATCACAACCTGTCCTTGCACCTTACAGGGCTGCAGAAGAGCACTGAGTACATCAGAGACACTCCAAGGATCCCACATCTATTCCAAAACAGGCATTTTTAACCAAATCTTCCTCTCTGTCTCCCTCCCTTGCATCTACACAGCCATTCCAGTGGAATTTGGGTTGTGGAAGTCACACACCAAGCACAAAGCACATTCCCTTGATAAGCGCCAATTATGAAGCACAAAGACTTTAAACTGAAGCATCTGCCATTTCACTCCTGCAAATGCAATAACATGTCACGGGCTGATCCCTGCCAAAAGGACTTAAAAATAAAAGATCCAGGCTGGGTAGGAGCCAAAAGTGTGATCAAATGAGACACTTTGGATGTTGCTGCAATGGGGAGGTCAAATCCTCCCATCCAGAAGGAACACACCAAAGCCCAACAGCTCCAGACAAGCTCTAAACTCAAAAATGTCTTTTATATTTAGAGCCTGAGCCACAGCACCGTAAATCTGCTGCTACAGAAATGAAGGCCAAGGCCAACTTAAGGCTTTACAATAAGTACAAAGCTACCTCTGCAGCCTGCAGCTCCCCTGCAACTAGGGAAAAGATAGAACATAAAAGGCTATCACCCTGACTAGGAAGTCCCTGGTGTCTCACCAGCGTTCCCAGAGCAGGAAAAGGCCTCTGAAGCTCCAAGTTAAATGCCAGGAATGCGGCTGGATGAGCTGTATTCTTCATCCTGGCAATTCCTCTGTGCAAAGTGACCATGGGAATCCTGCCCTCAGTGCTCCCATAAAACCTGCCCACTGCAGAGCTGGGGATAGGCACAGTCAGACCTACATCAGTTTGGTTTAGAGCAAACAGAGGGAAAACATTCCAGGTCTCATTCCTGTTCCAAGTTTACAGAGCTCCTCCTTAACAAACCAAGTGCTGAGACTTCCACACCAAGCTTTCAACTTGCGAACAAGTGCTAGTAAATGCTTTTATTACACTATACACATTTATAGCTGTGGGGGTGAAGGGTCTGATATTAAACCCCACATAGATAAGATCAGTTTAACAATGTGACCTCACCCCAAAGTTCTAAACCTGGACCGCAGCACAGGCTTTTGGGATCTGTTCCACAGAGCCATGGTTTGGTGAGCTGCAACACACCCAGCCAGCCTGATGTTTTGGCTCCCTACTCCAGCACTGGGACTCAGAAAGTGGATGGAGAAATGCTGAGGATCCCTGAAGGACTCACACACAGCACAAGACAGGCCCACAAGCTCACAGCACAAGCTCAGCACACACTCAGCACAAGAGGGGCCCAAAGGTCTCTCTTGGAGGGGTTGGTAAAGTGAATCCTACCCCAGGGTTAACAGATTAGGCACAGTACACCCACGGATAAGCCAGACACGCACAGGAGATCTTTCCAACCTTAGGAAGGGCCCTGGGATGAAGCAATACCAAAGGGCTGGAGCTCATCCGCAGGTACTCACCTGGTGATTCTCTTCTGCCTCTCTTTCTGTCTCTGCTGTTCCTTCACTTGCTCACGCTCAATGCTCATGAAGAGGCGCCTGTACCGCAGGTACTCATCCTGCCGCTGCAGAGAAGAACAGGCACCTTTAAGGAGGGCATCTGGGGTTGATACCGAGTGATACCAGCTCTCAGTTTGGTTCTGGAGCAGACAGAAACCTTGCTCATGCCCCAAGAGAGCCTCAAACACCTCCTGGTGGACACGCCCCATGACTTAGAAGCTGGAAAGATGGTGGCAGAGGAGGACCAAGACACGTTGGACCATCAGAGAGGTTTGTACCAGCATCCTTCAGCTGGGCCTGCCTTCAGATGGAAGCTCTGCCACCTGACAACATCCTGAATTCCCATATTCCTGGGGGTAAAATACCTGGCTCCCATTTCAACCCACTTCACCAGAGCACTACAAGCTATAGTCCAAGAGTTTTGCTCTACTGGGGACCGTTGGCTCTCTGTGGTTCACTGGAAGCCTTTATCCCCAAATAAACAGGGACACAGAGCACCAAGCTGGACCCACTGCTTGCACAAGAACCACAGAGGTGGCAAAGTCACTGCTGAGACAAATCCAGTGCCCTGCAGAAAACAACTCCCATACTGAGCACAAGAAGAGGTTCAATGTCTGGGCTTTGGTTTAACTCCTGCCTAAAGCTCAAAGCAAAGCCTCCCACCTGCAGTCAGTGCAGGTAGTCTGAGCTCCGTGATGCCACAAAGTCTAAGTTTCCCTCATCAACACTAAAAGTTTGGGCTGGGTTTGTCCATCTCAGCAGTGAGAACCCCACAGAGCTGGAGATAAAGGAGCAGGAGAGATCACCAGGCTGCAAGTAAAGAAAGCTGGATGGAAATAAAACACACAAGAGAGAGTGCTGCAAAACCAGTTATCTCAGGGTGGATCAGAGCCAGGGAGATAAAAAGCAAAGGGCAGAGGGAACTGCTGGGGGAAGGAGCAGCCTGAGGAGCCCCAGCTGCCACCACACCATCCAGAAGGCAGGTTTTGGGTCAGCTCGTTGGAGAACGCACATAAAGAACAAAAATAAAACGCAATTTGTCCAAAGTCCTTTTGAGTTTTGTGCTGTAAAGCTGCAAGAAAGCCCACAGAAGAAGAGGGGAGTGTTCCTCCTCATGTCAAGAGGGAAGCAGGAAAAGACAATCATTTCCTTTAGGAATCCAAGATAAACATCACCTCTCTGCATCGCCTGGATGAGCATGAGCCACGCTGGCCACATGCAGGCACCCAGCATCAGGCCTGTAAGGTGCTGAGAAGGGAGAAAGCTTCATATTCCCAGCACTATTTCCAACCAAGATAAAGTGGGGTTTGTTTCGTTCTCTTTTTCTGGGCATTTTTAGCAGCTTCTCTCCATTCCTGCAGCCACAGAAAATAACATTTTTGTTTTGCCAGGCAAAAAGTTTCTCCTCCAGGCTTTCAGGGTCATTCAGATCCCAGATTTTGCAGGAGGAGGATGTAATAATTGCACTTGTGGTCATGATGGACCTTAAAAAGAACCTGGTAGGTTTGCCCAAGACCTGAGACACCATCAACACAGCAAACTTAAACCCAGGAAGATGATCCAGACATTAAGGCTGCTCTTGAGCTGACAACATCCCCTGGGCTCAACACCTCTGAGTCCTGAAATGAAGATGAAGTAATGAGGACTTGGCTCCAGTGGACAAACCTGCTTCTTGGTTTCCTCTTGGTCTACCCCAGGCCAGAGGACGAGGGGAACACGGTGATCAGTGTGAAACCCCTGGGGTGGCTCAGGCAAGCTCGACTCCTTCACTGGTCCATCACAGAACTGGAAGATGATGTAAGAGAGCAGCGTCAGCATTTTTACAGTCAAGTTTCTTCACTCAGTAGTACACTTCTCACTGGAAGTGAGTCATCTACACATGGTTCCTACAGTCCTCAGTGGGGTAGATCACCCAGGAGCTGTGCCTTTTTTGGGTGGCTACAGACAGAATATACACATGACATCTCCATGCAGGAGCCTGAGCACCAAAGTTTTGTCTAACACCTCTGAAGATATCCCTGGAGGAGGTTTCTGGTGTAGCCCAAACATGGATTCACACCTCCTCATCCCAAACTTCATTATGATCTACGCCAAGCGAAAGAAAAACAGTAACATAAAGAGTGATAATAAAAATACCAAAAGTGCCAGGGGAATTCAACAGCCAAAACCTCAGCATGAACCTCCACCTCTACTCAAGATTTGTCAAGCCAGTATTTCTGCTCCTAGTTGAACTAATCATCACCTAGCGTTTGTTAACTACTCCAGGCAATCAGAGTCAAACACTCCCACGCTCAGATACTTAAGGGAAGATGGCCTGAAAACAAAAGATGATCCAGAGAAGGACAATGGAGCTGATGCAGGGCCTGGAGCCCAAGTGTGAGGGGGAACAGCTGAGGGACCTGGGGGGTTCAGTCTGCAGAAGAGAAAGCTCAGGGGGAACCTGATGGCTCCCTACAAGTGCCTGACAGGAGGATGGAGCCAGGAGGGAGCTCAGCTCTGCTCCAAGGGAACAAGATGGGACAAGAGGAACCGGCCTCGAGCTGCACCAGGGGAGGTTTAAATTGAGATGAGAAATAATTCCTTCCCCAAAGGGTGCTCAGCCATTGGAAGAGGCTGCCCAGGGCAGGGCTGCAGTCACTGTCCCTGCAAGTGTTCACATACAGCATAGATGTGGCACTTGGGGACATAAGTTAATGATGGCCTTGGTAGGACTGGGGAATGGTTGGACTTGATGGTCTTTAAGGTCTTTTCCACCCTGGTTGACTCTATGATTAGCTCAGTCCTCCCAGGCAGACAGATTCACACCAACTCTAAGGGAGGTGTCTCACCAGCTCGAGGCACAGGAATTGTCCCTGCCGGCTCCTTCCCTTCCAGTCCTTCAGACCAACTGGTCTAGCCCCGTGTGAGTCTCACCTTGTTGAACTCAATTTTGATGTAGAAGTTGTCGTCTTGCTCAGCCTGAGGAGGGGCTGTCTCCTGGCCTTGCAGTTCAGCTGGGAAATCGTGTTGTCCTGCCAGCAGCAGCTCCTCACTCTCATGTTCCGCAGGCATCTTGCAAGAGTCTGGTTTCTGGAGGATGGTGTAAGCATGGAATTAAAATGCGGCTGCTGTGGTGCTGAGGGCAAATTCAACACCCTTGGATAACGAGTAGCTTTAACCTGAGGGTGCTTGTTCTGTAGAGTCAGTTGAGATCTGGCCCAACATGCTCCAGCAGCCCCACAGGGCATGAGAGGCAGAAGATCTGAATTTGGCAGGTGCCAACATTCCTACCAACTGCAGAACCAGAGGGACAGACGTGTGGGGTGAAGGAGAGACAAGGAAAAGACCTCTCCAGGCACTGTTCCACAACCACAAGGCGCTGGGGGATGGTGGGATCTCTGGAGTGACACTCGGCACACTCCTTCAGATGGTAAGTGGGCTGGCTCCCTGGTGACAATTAGCAATATTTTGAGAGGCAGCAGATTGTTTCCTACAAACTAAGAAATCCAAATGCCAGAAGCAAGCCTGGAGCCAGGAATGCGGTTTTTCTTCCCCTGCTTTGCTGTCCCTTCAGCAGTTGTGACAGAAACAGAACATGGAAGAGCTGCTTTGGTGAGGACAAGGGAATCGAGAGGAACATTATCGTTTTCTAAGGATGCTCTGAAGCCCCAAAGGTAGAAGGAAAGGAAACTGTGGCAAAACCACCAACTTTAGGGAATGACAGTGGCAAAAAAGGATTTGGGTGCTATCACACTGGGGACCTACAACCATCTACCAAAACCTAAAGGCAAAGGCTTGGTGAACAGGATCATTTGAAACCCTTCCTGGACAGGTCATTTCCCTGTGATTGCCATCTAGGTATCTGCTTGGGAAACCAGGAAAGAAAACCTTTGGATGTTTCTGACCTAAGAAAAACATCTCTTGGAGACAGGAAGAGTAATGATTTTGTGAATGTGGATTACTCATCATGGGGAATGTAATTCTTTAGAGGGAGGAAGGGAAAAAGAAGGAAAATGCAGAAAACAGGAGTGAAGGAGAAGTAACATTCCCTTTAAAGAGAGCAAATGCAACGTACCTGGGAAGGTGAACAGCACAGTGTGGACAACCCTGGCAAGGCCCCAAGTTCTTTCTGTGCCCATGATCTATATGAGCAGGGAGGAAGTGGAGCACAGGTCAGAGAAGGGATCACACAGGAGACAACACAAGCATGTGGGGACAGAAAACAGAAAGAAGTGCCAGAAAGGCCAGAGCTCCAAGTGAAACAGAGGGGATGAAGGTAACAAGTCAGGCTTTAGGAACAGAGACTAAAGGACAGGCTACTCGAGAAAGGACAGTTATCAGAGGACACCAAAATCAACAGTGGTTTATGCTTCTGGGCACCAGTCCTCAGCCCAGGGCTTGCTCTGGGATACGGGCAGCAGCAAGAAAAAGCTTGGACTATTATTGTGAAGAAAGTCAGATTCTTCCTTGCTGAGGTTTGAAGCAGGCAGAAGCTGCCCTAGGCTACTGCCAGGAAAGGCAGACAAGCTGCCAACAGCTTCCACCACCCCAAAATCTGTGGAGGTCCAGGTTATCAGAAAAGGGCACAGTAAGAGTCTACCTTTAAATAAAGGAGGAGGAAAGGAGATATTAAAGAGAAGATTTTAGCCTGTCTAATGGAAAACCAAGAGGAAATCACTTTGCAAACAGCCTGTAAGCTGCTAGAAAACAAGATACGCGGGAACCAGGATATATCTGTCAAGAGCAAGTCACGTCTAGCTGGTTTGACTTTCTCCTGCAACAGAAGAGAGAGGCCCCAGGCAAGGTGCAGCAGGAGGCAACCTGGTTTTAACTCAGCTTTTGGCACGGCCTAATTTAAACGTGTGAGGAGATACCCATTAGATAACACTCTTCTATGGAAGGGCCAATACTGATTAAAAACACTCCCCTGATTCAGGCTCAGGAGTTCACTGCACACAAGCAGAGTAAGAACAAGGTGGGCTCAGCTTGATACTTCATGACTGGCCTGGCATCTTGACTCCATTTACTGACCCCATCAAGCTGTGCTATACATGCTTGGCTCAAACGAAGGAAATCAGCTGGAACATACAGCACCAGGAAATCCAAGGCAGACAAAAGCAAAGGGCAAGGCAGTGCTCTCCAGCAGCAGCTACAGGATGGTTAAGTCCAGGGCAGCCTTTTGCATGTGAAGAGAAGGGAACCAGCTGCTGTCCCTCCTCAAGAACCTTCAAAAGACTCAGGTTAGTAGCAGAGCTTTTTCTTCTCTACTCTCTTGCTTCTGTAACCCTTCGGCCTGCATGGGCAGCTGCATTATTTATGTGAGGTTTTAGTGCTGCTAACAGTGTAGTAATGAATCACTCCACCTTGCTGAATGCACTCAGGACTCAAAGAGAAGGTACCTGTAGTGTCAGAAAGAGCTAACAAAGGTTTCAAGCCCATAACTAGGCTGTTTCTGTAACTCCTGATGGCAAAGCTAACTTCCTTGAACACAAATCCGACAGTACACAGAGAAGGAAGAGCTAGACCAGCCCTCATATAAAAGGTATTTTCAAGATAACAGCCAGCCAAGATGCACTTCACCTTTGATGAACCCGAGAGAGAGAGATGGGAATGAAGAATTGCAAGACAGGCAGGAAACTGGCTCGGGAGAAGGCAGTGAGACAAAATACCAGGTTGGGTCACTGCTGGTGCTCTGCAGGATGGACAAAGTACATCAGTTTAAGAAAGGTCTTGACACAGAAAGCAGGACAATAGCTGCCACATAAAGCTGCTCCTGAGAGCTGGAGTGACAAAAGCAAGATGAAATTCAATGGAATAAAAGGTGAGGCCCTCGGGACTGACCTCCTTACGTGGCTCCTCTGCACTGCTTCGAGGAAAGGAGATGCTTGCCAACAATCCTTTACCAGAAGCCAGTCCTGGGTGAGGAAAACCTCCCGATCTTTGCCACCCACGTGAAACAAGGGATTGATGCAAGGGAAGGAGCTGTTGAGGTTTGCTGAAGGAATAAAGGCACCTCAGGGGAGGGCTGATCAGCACATTCCTCCCAGACACCCAGATCACAATCTCAGCCTTTAAAAAGTCGTCTTTGAATTCTTGTTTTCTAGCTTCTCTTCTTAAATCTCTGCAAACAGAGACGTTTTCACCCACATCATCCTGCTGCCTTCTCAGCAAGAACAGTGGGGACACAGCCCTCAGGACACCGAAATCCATGCGCTAAGTATCAGGTGGGTCACAAAAGCCCAGTTTGTTCCATTTCTGCTGAAGAAACTCACTGAACTACACCCTGGATTTTCTAGTTAAAGCCAAGGCTTCACAAGCTCCTTCCTCTTACCCATCCCAGGCATCTCTCACTCACCTCCTGCCTCCAGACACCACCAGGGAGTTCAGGGAAACCTGCTCCTTGAGGCACGGTCCTGCAGGACGCCAGCCTGTGCCGAACGTGCTTCATGGTTTTGCTCAGCTGTGTTAGGAGGGAAGGTGAAGACAAGAGACAATAAGTTATCACCAACTGCTTTCTGTGCAGGCAGCACCAAGAGGTTCCGCCACAATGAAGAGATCTCCCAATGTGCCCTGCTCTGACCACAGTGCTTTATGAAGGGATAAAAGCTCAACACACAATGAGCTTCACAAACAGGCATCAGGGAACCTACAACCTGAGGTGATTTCCAGAGGTGTCCCAGTGCACTGAAATCCCAGTCCAGGCAAGGTAAAGGGCTTGGTGATAGATCATCTGCTCCCAAACCACTTTGCTGTGATGCCAGAAGCCCCAGATTCCCAATTGTCCCACCCAGTATTCAGCCAGAAGTGATTCTCCACCCCAAGTGCTGCTTCAACTGGAACAACTCCAGCTTCTCGGTGAACAAACTTTAGGAAATGTCAGATGGAGCATAAGCATCACTATTAGAAAGCTTTAAACAGTCCCAAAGGCAGGTTTTCCAAGATCCCGCATTCCTGGTGTGCAGATCAGATGCAATGAGGTGGCACCACCTAGTGACACCTATGCGACACAACACAGCATGCATGGAGAGGAAAAATTCACTGCATCCATAGAATCATGGAATGGGTTGGGCTGGAAAGGACCTTCAAAAGTCATCTAGTCCAACCCCCTGTAATGAGAAGGGACATCCGCAACTAGGTCAGACTTCCCAGAACCACATCCACGGCCTTGGATGTCTCCAGGGATGGTGTTTCCACCACCTCTCTGGGCAACCTGCGGCAACAGAGTAAATTAGGAATCTGCTGGAAAAGGAAACATTGCCTATCCTCCTTTCAAACCACTAGCATCCAGCCTGAGGAAGCAAGGCTGGAAAACTCAGGAGAGGAGCCACTCACCTCGGCAGCGTGCTGCTGGAATGGCTCATCCTGCTCCCCTTGCCATGGCACGGAGATGGCATGAGAAGCACTGGGAATACCAATGGTGGATGTGGGATGGCTCCGAAACAGGCACGTGTTCATTCTGGTCCAGCGCAGCGCGGAGCCTGAGTACTTCACAGCCACACAGCTCTCCCGCTCTGCCTGCGGGACACATCTATGGATAATGGGACATAACCTCCAC
>JBCJKH010045537.1:10657-21342 GCA_039877255.1 Loriculus beryllinus | reverse complement strand
CCAGTGGAAGGGGTCCCTGCCCGTGGCAGGGGTTGGAGCTGGAGGAGCTTTAAGGTCTCTTCCAACCCAAACCATTCCAGGATTCTATGCTCGTCCTGTGGGATACACCAGTGCTGGTCCCTGTATGCTGGGAAGCCTGGGCTCTGCTGCCTGCTGTGTGCATTGGTGACAGGATGCTCTGCGCTGCCCCGGCACCCAGGCAGCACCAGGACTGAGCAGAGGCACTGGGTTCCCCGGTCCAGCCTGGATGAAGGCAATGGAGAGAGCATGGCCCTGTTTGTATCCGTCCCATCTGTGTCGCGTGGTGCAGGCTCTGGAGTCATTTCTGCCCAGGACCACAAGGTGGAAGCATTTTCCATCAACTCCTGAGATGATCCGGGATCCTGGGGGAAACCTGTGGCTGATTTGGGAACAGTGAGGGACAGAGCAGCCCAGGAGCTGTGTCGTGGAGAAAAGAGAAGGGCTCAAGCAAGGGCACAGGCACAAGGGTAAAATCCTCTTCTCCAGGAAAAGGCTCCCGTAACTATCCCTGATGCTCGCTGCTTGCTATGCAGGATACACTTCAGAGGCAGGAATGTAGAGGCACACACTGCACAGGCCATGCACCATGCTCCGGAGCATTGCTCCATGCAGTAGTAACCCCTGCACCCCAGATGCTGAGCCCCGACATCCCGGGTTCTCTTTCCCTTCCTCTAAGCAGAACTCCAGATGTGTGGATGTGTGGCAGCTCTGTGCAGCCCACTCCTCTGTCACAGGAGGGCCAGCACACGCATCCCCATGCTTGTCCATTTGCTTCCCTGTGCACCGTGTCCTGCTGCTCATGGGGCTGTGAGCCTGGTGAGACCTGCCTCTGCTTGCCTGGTGGCAACGCAGTGGCCAGGTAAGAGCCAAGAGCAGGGCTGGGCACGGTGTGGAGCTCAGCCCTTGTTCCTGGTGCCTGCCATGGGGTGCTGAGTCACAGCCCATCAGCTGTGCTTTATCTAGGCAGCAGCAGGGATCACTGGAGCCAGGCACCGGCCTGCGGGGAGGTTCCCAGCTCATGGGAGATGTCTGATGGTGCTTTCCCAGCCCAAGAGCCCCGGCTGCTGTCAGCCAGGGTTTGCCCCACATTGGGAACGCAGCCACCGTGATGCCATTCCTCACAGCCATCAACCTATGCAGTGGTACCATGCTCTGTGGCAAAGCCTCGGTGCCTGTGCTGAAAGCACTCATCTCCCTGAAGTACTTTGTAAATGAGGCACGGAGAGGATAAAGCACTGGGCAGCAGTGAAACATCACTGGGATTCACCTGGGTGTGATGAGGGCTCTGCTCCGGGCTCTGCTCCACTCATCGACCTTCACCTCTTTTCCACTTGTGGCCCTGGACTTGGGCATTTCCTTGTTAGCTGCAGGTGTGGAAATCTTAAATATGGTGAAACCAGGGAGGAGATCATATACAGAGCCAGCTAAATAGAGATACACAGCAGGTAATCCCACAGCCAGGAGGGGTCTGGCTTCCAAGCAGCACCAGCCTCTAGGCAGGACCCACACTCCTTGCCTGGCTCCAGAGCCAGTTTGGTCCAGCATCCCTGTATGTGACAGGATAAATGTGCAGAGCCCAGCTCGGTATGCAAAACTGCCTTGACATTTCGCTTCCCTTGTGTTTGTTTAATAAGTAAACAGCTAAAAATAAGCTGGTTTTACCCAAGGGGCTTTCGAGTAGCACTAAACCAAGAGAGTGAAGGCTATGTTGTGTAACAAAGCTGTACGCTGGGGAACAGAACTGGTATTTCCCTCTCCTTTTCAGTTTTACATCAGAGTAGTCTGATGGAAGGTGGAGGCAGAAGTGTTGTATTTAAGCACAGGTTTCCATAGAGCCTGTTGGGATGAAGATAGGAGCTGACACGGAGGACCACAGATCTCAGGAGCTCACACACAGCCCCATCAGGGGCACCCCATGCCCTGGGTGTTGGTGGCTGCCCCCCCCAGCAGCCCCACTGAGAGTTTTTTGGGGGTGCTGTTGCTGCAGTAACAGACTGGTCAGTGGATGGTGTGGGGCGAACATCAGCTCCATGTTCACCCATCAGACCCATAGCAGCTGCAGAGGCTCCAGCTTAGCTGGCACAAGCACCAGCATATCCAGGAAGGTGAGACTGCACCCATTCCACTTCCAGCTATCCAAGCATCTTTCATGGGCATATCTCCACCATTCCTGCCTTCTCCAGGATGCTTTGCTTTGTGCTCCACCATGCATGTGTGCTCCACTGCAGTTCGAGCCCTTTCTTGGTCTCGCATTTATCCTCCCTCTAATACCCGCTGAAGTTTCTGCCTGCATAATGTTTTGGGCTGAAAATAGCTCCAGACTGAGGCAAGCAGCAGATCCTGGCTTAGCATCCCAAGGATGTTGCAGCCAGCAGGGAGGGAGTCCCTTTCTGGTGCCACCCAAGCTGTTCTTGCTGAGCAGTGCCAGGCTGCTGCCAGGGCCCCTCCTCTTCCATCCATCCATCCAACCCTGTGGCCAAAGGCTCCTTAGAGTCCTTATCATTCTTTAGCCAGACCTCCTACACTGCCTACACAGAAGGATTGCATCGTGCTAATAGGGGTCTTACTGGTTTGGGCTGGAAAACCCCATCTGATGCTGGTTTTGATCACTGGTCCCAGTCCAAGCAGGGAGTCCCACTTCCCGACAGCAGGAAAGCACCAGACCCTTTGCTGGTGTTTCTGGTGTACACCGGTGCAGAGAAGCATCTGGGCTGTTAGGTTTGCCCAAGAACGTTGCCCTGCAGTACTTTGACCCCAGAGCTCCTTGCTCCCAAGAGGAAGCAGGGATTTAAGCCCTTGTGCACTTGCTCACCTCTTCCCAGCAGAGAGGACTGTGTTCAGCTGCAGCTCACCCTTGCAAAGGGGAAGCTTTGTCACTGAGTCAGTGGGAGAGATGGATTGTCCTGGGACAAAAATAGACTTTTCCCTGCCCTTGTTTCACAGGGGGTGAGGAGGAACAAGGTCCACTCCCAGGAGCAAACTCCTTTGGGGATGGTGTTCGGCTGCTTTTGAACTGCAGTGCTGGCGTCTGGGCTGCTCTCTGCAGAGCCAAGGGGGTTTAACCCCTGCAGACAGCATCTGAACCCCATTTGAAACCATCACCCCTTGTGCTATCACTACAGCCCCTGATGATCAGTGCTGTGGGGAGGTGCCAGCCCTGGCTCTGTGCACCAGCCCTACCTGGGCACTGAGGCTCTGCTCTGGAACATGGACAGGGTGCAAGCAGCCCGAAGGGAAACACCAACGACAGAGACCAAACTCCCCTTCCAGCCACACCACTGGCAGGGCAATGGATGCTTTTGGTCCACAGCTACTTGCTGGCAGAGAAGTTCTGGTGTCTGTTGTACCCTGTGCATGCCTCTGGCTTTGCCCACGGTGCTGCTGGGTTCTGTTCACTGACAGGAGCATCCTGCAGGAAACACTTGGGGCACAGTTTGGACTTTTTTCCCTCATTTGGCAGCTCCTGGTTGCTACGTGCGTGTATCTCTGATGTGGATTGGTGGATCTGTTGTTATGGTGATGCTCCATAGAGATCTGCTCCTGGATTCACCAGTTTGCTGTTGGCCTGATGGCTGCCAGGGTCAGCCGTGCTCTGGCCAACTGTACTGTGTGAATGTGTCACACAGCATGGCAGCTACACAGTGCTTTACACTGGGTTTAGTTTCAGGGTGGTTGGTGCTCACAGGGAGCTCTTGTGCGGGACAAGAGCAGGCTGCAGCTCTTCTGGGCTCAGTTATGAATCCCAGCCCGGTTTGGGTTGGAAGGGACCTTAAAGCTCATTCAGTCCCAATCCCCTGCCACGGGCAGGGACACCTTCCACTAGAGCAGCTTGCTCCAAGCCCCTGTGTCCAACCTGCAGGGACAGCATTGGGTGCCTTTGGCCTCTCTAGCAGTGGCCATGAGCAAATCTGGACACTCCAGGCTGGCCTGGAGTTACACAAGGGTTCATATCCCAGTTTTCCTTGACTTAGCAGCCAGCCTTGCTGCTAAGAAGCAGTCTGCTTGATGCTGAAATGCAGTGCTTGTCTCCAGGCAATGATTTCCACATGCCTGCCTGTGCACAAGAGAGAGGGCCATGGGCAGGGAGGCATTGAACACATTCTCTTTCCATGACTCGGTGCCTGTGTCACTATTGAATGGCAGGGCAGCGGGAAGGGAGCTGCTGCCTGGATGCAGTCACTGTAAAACATCCCCTGCAGACCTACACACAGCAGCACACATGCATGTCCATGTGAGGTTGGCAGGGGGAAAAACGTGCCTGTGAGCTGCTGGGCATCTGGAGGGATCTGCAGACCCTGCTCTGTGGGTTGCGGAATGAGGATGGAGGAGCAGTGAGAAAGCAGGTGAAACCCGTGGGAGCTGAGCTGTGATTCCAAGTCAAGCACATTCCTGTTGCTGCTGTTTCTCTATTGCTCCAGTCTAAGCTGTCAGATTCAATACACTTCTGTATTTCCTGGGATTGCCAGGACTCTCATGTGAGAGAACTGGGTTGCAGATTGGAGCTCCTGGACCTCTCTCAAGGGAGAGAGTAATGTCCACTGGGTACACACTGTTCGGAGGCTGTATCTTCATTAAGTGTCTCTTACTGGGCCCAGCACATCGTTGTTCAGTTCCTTTTGACATCTTCATTCCATCAGCTCCCTTCTAAGCACATCCAAATGATTCCCACTTAGGCTTTGATTCCAGCCTGGAGATGGTGTAGGGGAGCTCCTGCCTCTCACAGGGTGCCACATGAGGCACCTGCAGTGGGCAGGCAGGCAGGGTGCCCCCAGTCTGAGCACTGGGATTAAATTACAGCAGAAACTGTGTAAGATGACAGGCAGCTCCCTTCCACCTTTACGCATTTGGAGCCTTGATATCATGTTTGCTCAGCTCTTTGCCCTTGCATTGCCCATGGGTCTGATGTGCTTTCCCCATCACCCCAAGACTGTGCTGGCTTCTTGGCATCCGCAGTCCCCCTCTCGCATCTCTGCCGTGGTGTTTGCTGACAAGGAGGGTTCTGGAGAGGAGCAGCCCTGGCAAACCCCTTGGGTCTGTGATTGAAATGCTGCTCAGGATGCTGCAGCCTTCCCTGCTGCTCCTGGAAACCACTGCAGCCTGCTTGGTGCCTGCAGCCTGTCAAGCAGGGCACTGTTGCCCCTGGCTTAGCACAGGAGCCCAGCTCAGCACCTCTGGCTGCTGTGTTTTCAGGAGGGGTGAAAAGGGATGTGGTGAACAGCAGAGATGGGATCCCTTCTACCTGGAAGATGCCCTAGCACTGCGCCAGTGGCATGAGCAGCTCAGAGCCATCATCCTGGGTTACAGACATCACAGCCCTGTGCGGTTCCAGTCTCCATAAGGCCTGACCCCTGCTTGCTGCAGCTTTCCCTCTTCTCTTCCCTCTCCAAGCAAAGGCACAGCTGGGCTGAGGTGCTGTTTGCAAGGAGGTGACAGCAGATGGGCCCCAAGGGGTGGAAGATCTTCAAAAGATGCAATTCCTATCAAGAGGAAGAGCAGGAAGGGACCCCGAGGCAAGGGATGCGCTGGGAACTGCGTTAACTGGGAGGAGGAGAAGGATTTGCTGAGCAAAGTCTCCCCCAGCACGAGCTGAGCTGATCACAACCACAGACTTGCACTAGGTCTGCCGTTAGACTCAAGATGAGGAACAATGCCTTCTTCTCTGCCTCTGTATTTGAGAACCCCCCTGCAGGCGCTGCCTTGCAAACACTGCTCAGCGCTGCAGAGGCATCTGCTGCTGGGTGCCAAGTCCAACACCAGCGACCTCAGCCCTCGTTGCCTTTCACAGAGCACACATTAAGGGATGGTTTGCTTTGGGCTGCTCCCGGTGGAACAGACCCAGCCCCATTACCCAGGGCAGAGTCTCGTTGGTGCCACAGCAGTCTGGCAGGGAGATGCTCTGTGCTCCTGCCCCATGTGCTGATGAGCATCAGGCTGTAACGCAGCTCCCTCCCACCACTCTCTAATGTGCATGTTCAGGGGTCCCTGCTGGGGGCTTCCCTTCTCCACACCCTCCTCCCAAAGCCACCCTTGCCAGGCTTACAGCAACCCCTTCCTGCTGGTTATTGTCAGTTATGTCTATGAGGGATGTTATTCGCCAGTAACAGCCACTGAGCTCCTGTCTCTGTCCACTAATGGCTTGTAATGTTCTTGCCCCTTGCACATCGCTTTCTCTTGGAGCTGGTTTCTCTGCCCATCTCCAGTTTGGGGGCTTCCTTTCCTTCATCAGCCACAGCTTTTGCTGGAGACCTTCTTTGCTTTTTGATTTAAAATGGACTCAGTGGTCTCACAGCTGTGGCATGGAGCATGTGGCAGCAGTTGTTACGCTGAGGGGTGCGCCGTGCTGGGAAAGGCACATAAAGTGCTTGAGATACCTCCCTCCTGAAGACATCTCCCCTTTAAGTAGAGGAGATGGGCAAGGGTGGAAGCCAAAGCCATGCCAGAGCCTGCAGAAAACATGCTGGTTCCTGCAGCCAGTGGCATGAAGGGAGCGTGAGGGTAACGTCACCCCGGGCTGTGCTGACTCTGCAGCACACATGACCAGGTACTCATTGACCAGGGCTAGGGGAGGGCCTCTGGGTCTCCCCCTTTGCTGCTCCTCCCTGTGCCCTGCCACGGTGCAGGGCCCAAACCAGCTGCTTGCCCTGTGTCACAGGGGTCGGGCCTCAGCCCTGCTGCAGTCATCGTGCCCCAGCAGGGGCAATGGGCCTCAAGCCCGAGCTCTGCAGGGGCAGTTCCAGCCCATTGAGCCCTGTGAGCTCAGCTGGGTCCTCGCTCATGTGCTCTCCGATTGCATTGACTGAAGAGCTGGTGTCAGATGCTTGACCCCACTCACAGAGCAGACAAGCATTACACAGGGCTTCAGGTCCGGGCTCGGTGTTGCCATGGGACAGGCTAAAGTGAACAAACAAACTGGGTCCTGCTAAGACATCCCTTTCCTCCACGGGGGCTCAGATTTTACACTTCGGCAATGCCATCTGTGAAGCACTTCCCTGTTCTTCCAAGTGTCTCCCAGCAAGCTTGATGGTTCCAATATAAGAAATGAGAGTCAGCAAGTCCACCGAGACTCCCACATGCTAAGAGGAAAAGGAAAAAAGGAGTTCTGCCAGCAGCAGAACTAAGGAAGCCCAAACATATGTCTTCTGGACAACCTTCCTTGCGGAATCTGTCTGGGAAGGAGAAAATCCTGTATGAGAAGCTCCTATATGCTTCCCTGCAATAGGATTTCCTGCAGAGCTTGTGCCCCCTTTCCTCTTCCTCACCAGCTCTGTGTTCTCCAGCTTCTCACTCTCCATATTCTCTTGAGATGGATTTTGTTCCTTGCTGAGGTGCCTCGGGGGCATCCCTCTGCCTTCCCCCTCCCCATGAAACCTCCTGCACATGCCCCAGATTTAGGCATAATACCCACTAATTACAAACACTCTCCTGACAGACAGGATGCTCTGTAGGGGGAAGGTGAGGATTCATAGAGCTGGGGATAGAAGAAACTAATTAGCTTCAGCCAGGCAGCGTTGGCACCTCCAGTCAGCCTCGTTCCATGGCTGCTCTATTTTTGGCAAACTGAGACTGTTTGGCTAAATATAAGACAACAAATCGCTGGGACGGATGGTGAAGCTACTGCTAAATGCATAACCCCACCGGAGTGACGGAACCCGACGTTCCCTGCCGTGCCCAGAGCTGCCAGGACGAGGAGGAAGAGCTGCGGGAGGGAGGGAGGGAGGGAGCTCACTGAGTGAGGCGCTGAGGTTGGAGCTGTGGGCTCCTGCGCGCACCGATCCCGACCCGGCTGCAGGGGCACAGAGGGGCCGAGCTCATCCCGGGGCTGAGACGGGGAGGAGCCAGCGCCGCACCGAGCCAAGCGCCGGGTCCCGCACCCGCACCCGCACCCGCTCCGCTCCGCTCCAACCCCTTCCGGCTCCGGCACCGGCACCGCTCCCGCCCCGGAGCGGCCCCGCAGCGCCGGTTGCGCCGCCCCTGCCCTTCCCCGGGACCCGGCGTGGCGGTGGCAGGAAGGAGGAAGGAGGGAGAGCGACCTGCTCGGCGGTGGGTGAGTGCCGGTGACCCCTGCCCATCCCTGCCCGCAGCCCCGCCGGCCGGGGAGCGCTGGGTCGGGGAATGTCGCTGCCTTCGGGACTCTTTGGGCAGAAAGTGCTTGAGGAGGGGGTGGCTGAACTTGGAGATACAGCTCTGGACAAGCGCAGCAGGGATTTATACCTGGCTGTGCCGTAGTGGGGGAGAGCCCTGCGCGTGTTTTCGTCCTAAACGTGGTTTAGGAAGCCCTTGGTCAACATCTGCGCTCCCTGTCGACTTCAGCACGCACCGGTCGGTGGAAACCTCTGGCATGGGTCCCTGCGGGAAGGACCGAGGTGCCTCCCGTGTGAAAGGTTCCAGGGGAGCTGGTGGGGACTGTGGTAGGTGCCCAGTCTGGAATCCTGCTGCTGGTGGGTTCCCAGGCTGGAATGCTGCCGTCGCTGGCTTCCTGGGCTGCAATCCTGCCCCTGGCCGGCAGCTTGGCATTCTCATTGTGCTGCGTTGGTTTGTGGTTGTCAGTCTCGGCTGCATCTCTCCAATATGCCTGTTGCTCTGTGGAGTTCCCAGGGGCGTGCAGAACTTGCCCCCTGGATGCTGTCCTCCTCCTCGCTGGCAAGATGCTCCCCTAGATAAGCCTGGTCTCCCTGCCATGCCAGCACTAGCTCCTGTAAAGTCAGGCTTTAATACACTGGCTGTTCCCTCTGTGAAAATAAGCTGGAGTGAGCGTGCTGGCTGGTGGGCACAATGGTGGCATTAGCTCTGAAAAGAAAGCATCAGGGTCCAGCCTGGGGCTGCTGGGGTTGTTTTTTAATGCTCTGCATCAACCAAATGAATGGTGTGATGCGTGCTGGGGTTGGAGAAGGAGCCTGAAGGGGAAGTGCTTTGAACAAGCAGCAGGCAAAAAGTTAGTGCGTCTGAATGAGATTTGTGAAGGGACAAGTACCTTCCGACAGGACCCTCTTCCTGCAAGGAAATGGGATTAATTTCCCCCTTAGTGGTAATGGGGCAGCAAGTGGGGGGCTGGAACTAGATGATCTTAAGGTCCTTTCCAACCCTAACTGTTCTATGATTCTATGATTCTGTGTGCTAACACACAGAGCTGAGATGTGGGAAATGCAAACAGTCTTGTTGTGCAGTCTCACGAGGCATTGCCACTGAACCTGGTCACCCCGTCTGCAGATAGTCATGAAAACCAGTTCCCATGATCCTTAAAAGATTCCCTTGGTGCAAACAGCAGGCTATGAGCTAACTGGTCAGTTTGTGTCAGTGGGAACACATCATTAGTGGCACACAGAGATTTTCAAGTGCAGTCTAGAGCATCCTTTCCTCCCTGCAGAAGGCACAAGTACGTTGATGGGACATAATATATCCAGGAGCGTGATCAAAGAAGGAACAGAGGCAAGAATAGAAGGGAAACACCTGGTTCACCCCATCCATGAGGCTTTATTTGTGTGTGTAGGTGTGAGGCATTTAGCCCACAGTTTCCTGATGTTTAGGTACCATATTCAGTGAGGGCAGTTCCTAAACAAGTAGTGGAACAGCCTCCCCAGCAATGGTTGGGGTTCCTCCTCTCTTTTTCTGCTTGGAAAAGGGGGGATTTTGTGACTAAAGATCAGGACTCTGCAGGTGTGACCCTGTCCCTGGCCTTGCTGAGGATTCTGACAGACCTTGGACACGTCAGCATATCCCTATGCCTGAGTTCCCCCATCTGCTAACACTTGACCTTGCTTTGTCCCCTGAGCCTTGCTCCCTGAGATCTATAGAGCTTTGGGATGCTGGCAGAGATAGGCATGGGAGCACTAAAACACTTGTCTCAGTGCTGCAAAGGCCCCTTTCACTACACAAGCACTCTTTGTGGGGCCCTGAATGGACCCTTCAGACAGGCTTGGTGTGACAAAGAGCAAAGTTATGGTGTCACACATTCCTCCGTTACAGGTGACTGAGATGCAGCTGAAGAAACGTGCTGGCTGCTTCCCACTGCCTTCCAAAGGAGCTGCTTTCAACCTCCGTGCATCTATTGCCATTGGTGTTGCCTGGTTTAGCACAGTTGGGCTGGGGACAGCCAAGAGCACGGGGGCAGGAGGAGACAGCTTTTGCCTTCTGTCACTGGCACTGAAACCAGACAAGATAGATGGAGGCAACTTCATTTTGCACACAGGAAAGTGGAGAGAGAAAATGGCTTGCTCAGGGTGCTGCAGGGAGCCTGTGCTAACGCAGGGCATTGAGATTTGACCTCCCAAGTGCATGAGGAGCCTCCATCCTCTCTGTCCTGCCTGCTGTGCTCTGCCGCTTAGTGGGACAGAAACCTGTGTATGCGCTGTCTGTACGTCCTGTGTGCATTCAGGTATCCACGTTGCAGATTCCACTGAGCCCGTGCCCTTGGGCTGGCCCTTCTGGAGAGAAATGAAAGTTTGTCAATGCTTGTAAACCCTCTGACATTCCTCTGGCTTCCACATGGACCTGAGGTCTGGGCCAGGAGCTCTGAGAAGCTCCAGAGAATCTGGGCCACGTGTTTGGGGTCGTGTCCAAGCCATAGCGAGAGTTTCCAGGAGGGAAGAGCCTCCTGAATTCTTCCATGCTCAGGGAAATTGAGGCAAACACAAAGCAGCTTCTCCAGGCTGCCTTGGCTACAGAGC
>JBCJKH010045535.1:7713-59116 GCA_039877255.1 Loriculus beryllinus | reverse complement strand
AAACAAATCCAGTTAGTTTGACCCATGAAGAAGGTATTTCCAGACTCTGAGATCTGACTGTAACATAAATCCTCAGCCTTCCAATCTATGGCAAACCTTCATCAACTGTAAAGGTAACAGCCACAATGAAACTAAGAGATTAGCACAAGACTATTAAAAAGATCTTAATATCTATTACCCTCGTTTCTTAAGGCTAAGCAACCCAATCAAATGTTATCTGAATGAGGCAGCATGTGTCTGGTCAGTGAGGACATGAAATTCATAGATGACTGCACAGCACAATGAAAAGGCAGCAATACTACATGATGGCTTTGAGTATGGAGGCACAGCAAAATTTTTAGTAAGTAATTACACATGAACTTGCTCATTGTCAGCAGAACATCTCTTGACATCCTTTTATGTTTCCCCATCTCCCCACTTGCTTAAAAAGAAAGAATCCAGCTGCAGGCAACTGCTAATTAAATACTTCGGCTTTCATCTACAGTTGCTGTATGCACACATCTGCTGAGCAATAAACACTGCTTTAAGTGCAATTGACATATTTTCTATGCTCTAGGAGAGAATATTTATGACATGAAGAAAGAAAAAGGAAGCAGGGTCCAAATCCCTGCCTCACATTCACTAGAAAGTAAAAGCTGCAAAGTATTTAAAACTGTTTAAAATGCCTTTATTGCTTAATGGCAGTCTTTAATCTCACATTCCAATGCTTTGCTCCAAAACCAACATATTTACTAGTTTTTTTGGCCTTGAAATTATGTAAATCCAAACATATATTTCAGCACCTAGACATGTTTAAGTGGCTCATGTTGAGCATTTTGGCTTAAACGAATCATAAGCAACATCATGCTCCTTTCCCCCTGATTTCACAATCTGGGTTTCAGGCAATGGATTTAAACAGAGGTAGACAAATCACATATCTGTAATCAAGTCCTTCTGAAGTCAACAAAGCATCCAGATGCTTTGCCAGACTCCATATGCCTGTACAAATCTCATTGAGTGATGTGAGCTTAGGCACATGAATGGTACACGCCAGAAAAACATGACTGATCAATGGCATTCAAACAAAGGAGATCTCTGAGTTTGGTCAGTGGCACAGAATCATAGGTAGGAAAACACCTTAAAGATCATGAAGTTCAACTTCTATCTCAGGACTGCAAAGTCCACCATATAACTGAGGGCCTCATCTATGGAGTTTTTGAACACTTCAAGGAATGGTGATTCCACCACTGCCCTGATCACCCTTTCAGTGAAGGCATTTTTCCTAATATCCAATCTAAACCTGCCCTGGCACAGCTTGAGGCCGTTACCTCTTGTCTTATCGCCTGTTACCTGGGAGAAGAGACCGACTCCCACCCCAATACAACCTCCTTCCAGGTAGTTGTAGAGTGCTAAGGTCTCCCCTGAGCTCTTATAGGACATTTAGTCCTATGTCCTTATGTCATGCTTTAACCCCAGCTGGTAACTCAGCTGCTTACTCCCCACTTCACCCTTCCCAGGGCAGGATGGGGAGGAGAATCGAAAGAACGTAAAACCTGCATGTTAAGAACAGTTCAATAACTAAAGTATAATATAAAACTACTAATAATAATGATAAGGGAAATAACAAGGGGAAGAAATACAAAAGAAGGAAGGAAAAAACCAAAAACCCAAACAATAAACACAAGTGCCGCACAAAACAATTGCTCACCACTCACTGACAAAATACCCAGCCTGACCAAGCAGCAATCTGGGCCTTCCAGGTAACTTCCCCCAGTTTATGTACTGGGCACGATGTGCTGTGGTACAGAATATCTCTTTGGCTAGTTTGGGTCAGGTGTCCCATCTCTGCTAGCTCCTGGCTTCTTGTGCCAAGAAGCTTTTCACTGACAGAGCACTAGAGCCTGGAAAGCCCTTGATCAGGGTAAGCACTCTTAGCAACAACCAAAACATTGGTTATCAGCATTGTTCTCAGACTAAAACCAAAATGCAGCACTGTACCAGCTATTAGGAAGAAAATTAACTCTATCCCAGTGAAACCAGGTGCCCTCCTCTCCCTTTCAGCTGGAATGGAGGTAATTTTCTTCCTAGTAGCTGGCACAGCGCTTGTTTCAGGATTAGAACGACATTCACAACAGAGATGCTTTTGTTGTTGCTGAGCAGTGCTTACCCCAAGTCAAGGGCTTCTCAGTTTCTCATGCTGTCCTGCCAATGATGAAGCTAGAGAGGCACAAGAAACTGGGATGGGACACAGCCAGAAGAGCTGACCAAAGTTGGCCAAAGAGGTGGCCAAAGAGGTGGCAGCCCACTGCTCAGGAACTGGCTGGACAATGGTCACTGGGTTGTGAGCATTTGCACTGTGCATCACCTGTTTTGTATATTCTTCTATCATTATTTCCCTTTCCTGTCCTATTAAACTGTCTTTATCTTAAACAACAAGTTTTACCTTTCCTTTCACTAATTCTTGACTCATCCCATCACAGTGAATTGAGAAAATGGCCGTGTGGTCTTAATCGCCTGCTGGGTTAAACCACAACATATTATTACAGAATGAGTTTTTGCTGTGAAGTTGTTGTGCATTACTAGTATTCAAGTATGACATAAGTCCCTTTGGAACTTCTGGTGAAACATTTTGCTGGATACTGTTGAAAGCAGCTGTTCTCACAAACAAGTACTACAGAAGAAGAAACACTTCCACATATTCACCAATCTACCTAATAAACATTCACTGTAAATACAGTGCAGTTATACACTCTCAAGAGAAAAAAAAAAAAAAATAAATAAATCCCAAACTCCCCATCCCACCCCAGACTTGAGGTGCAGGATCACCTCCTTCTACCTGCGGGTCCCGCTCCTTTTGATGCAGCCCAGGATATGGCTGGCTATCTCAAATCAAAGGCAGTTCTTCATAGTAAGTATGAAGGGATCTTATATTTTTCACTGAGACTACAAACACAGGCAAGGTATTAATACAAAAGGATATTAAAATTTAACAAAACTTTTCAACAGCATCCAGTAGACAGCACGCAAGTTTTCTGTAAGCAAGCCAACCCAAGGGTACGCTGATCAACAATTATCTCTCATCTGGGATGAAGTAAACAGATTTATCATATTACTTACTATTTGTTAGTCTACTGCCAAGGAGGATTTACACGACTGAAAAGAACCATTTTTAGAATTACTAAAAACAAATAATGTAGCATAAATCACAGCACAATAATCATCATAAACAATTGCAGGAGCTGAATTTACCCATAACCAGCTGTCAACCAGATGGTCAACAGCCCACCTCTGGTATGCAATCAACACAGTTTTATTCTCTTTACACTTATAACTACATTTCTTTATTCTGTTGTCAAGCTACATTGTGGCATCAAAGACATCTTGACTTTTAATTCTTCAGGAAAGAATTAGAGATGGAAGTGCAAATATGTGTGTCAGAGAGAAGGAGAAATAAATATAGCAAACTTGATGTACAGCTGACAGCAAAATAGCACAGGACTGGAACAGGCTAGAGCAGAACATCGCTTTTCTGTTTGCCTTAACAGAAAACAGGAAAAGCACAGTATTACTAACTCTCAATCTCCATCCCCTACCAAACCCACAAGTAGCATCTCTTTCTTCTTCTCTTGTTCCAAGTCTGCATTGAAGAAAACACTCACTACTAGTCTGAGTTTACTCCACTAGCTCTAAAATGACAGCTCAGCACAGTGAGCCTTGTGGATATCAACAGGTAACTCCCAATACTGCTATTGCCCCTGAAAATGATGCTATATACTGGATTTAAACCATTTAAGAAATTACAGATCAAAATACTTTAAGATGACATTGCAAGCTGAGATTTCAAAAATCAGGGCACACAAGAATTACAGGTACATGTGGAACCTTACTGTAGTCTATCTCTATATTGTAACTACTGTGTACTGTAAATGGATTAACATGGAAAGTACTGGACAGAAAACAAGCAAGTTGGTTAAATTTTAAGGATTACAAAACACTAAGCAGCAGACAGCAGTATTCCAACTGTATTTTTCATTAAAATGAAAAATACAAAGCAGTGATTACAGGATATTGATAAAGCTGCATCAAATCCCAAACATACATACAGATTACCGTAGAGTACTGTATACTGTAGTATGAGAATTAAGACATGTGGACATACATAGTCTGGGGAGAATTTTTCGCTGTAAAAACAGCTGCTGTAATAAACACAGCAGGAAAACAAATCCTCAATATTGCCATTTCCAGTCAAAACCCAAAACCAGAGGCTGCAACATTGGTCTATGCTCATCACCAGTCTCTTACCTAGAAAGAGTAAATTCACTGCTCCTGTCTCCTGGAAGCAGTGTTCCGCTTTAAACATAAAACATTAATCATTGACGTTTTTCATCCCTCCAGCAGATGAGCCGAGAGGTTTGACAGCATACCTAAATCTATTTGTTTTTTCTAGTTTGTCAGCTATGTTCACAGAAACAGAACAGATGGTTGAAAAAAAAAAAAATAATCAAAACTTAATATTCCAGAAGTATGAGGTTTATTTTTGGTCAGATTTCAGTTTGTTCTACATTAGAAATAATATTGTAAAAGAGATTACAGTAGTGAAGCCCTTCAGCACTGTAATAATTCTTCTCATACACTGACATTCACCTACCAGTATTTATACCTTAGTGTCATTGCAAGGGCACAGAATTTTACAAAATGAGGCCCTACTCCAAAGGCACTAACAAATGGGCATTCTTGATTTTAAAATATGTTTTCCATGATACTGCTGAAAACAGTAGTGCAGGTAGGGCTTTTTTCCCCCAAATAATGTAATTTAGAAATTGTTACTAGAAGGTGAAGTGACATCATTTACCAAAGAGCATTCTTTCTTGGAATAAGTAAACACCAGGATAAGACATCTAAAGGCACTTTTACTTGGCTAAGAAAATCCGCATGATGTTAAGACCATCTTCTGCCACTGGAATGTCTTGTTTAAAATATTTTGGTTTAGGGATCAAACTATTTTATTTTCACAGCCATGTGCATAGAAGAGCCGTTCATAGAATGTCTCCTTAACAATTTATAGGAAATGACTGAAAGAAGCCATAGATTCTGATTTTTTGAAAGCCAACTCTCCTGATTTTTTTTTTCTGTTGCACTTGTCATACATTAATCTGACAAGAAAAAGTTCATATGCAAGTTTAAAATATCAAGGCAAAAAAACATTAAGTGAAAATAGACTCTCAATTTCAGACTGAAGTATTAAATAAGACTAGTTTGCTATGATAATTAATTCACACGCTGCCCTGAAAAGCTGAACCGAACAGAAATCAACTGCTCAAATGCCTATAATTTAAAATTATGCAGATTTAAATATAATTAACCTATTTGTTCCCAAATGAAGCTAGTCCAGACTTAATACATAATTTAAATTGGAAACTACCAATATATCGGTATCATTAATACCAAATTATACAAATACATAATTATATTAATACAGAATATAATTACTAGAATTCAAGAAAAATATAATGTTGAATGTTAAGCAATTTGGCCAAAATCTGAAAAATCACAGTAATTTCAGAGAAACTTATATTCAGTACAAGAACTGATGTGTTTCTGCTTCTTAAAGTGTTTTAGGAGACATAATGAGATTAATATCAAATAATCAGCTATGTGCTATGCCCAAATGCTAGGATATGAATTTCCATCCAGTTTACCAGAAGCAATGTTCTTATTTGGTACTTCCTTTGAAAGGTGTCCCAGAAGTAAGATAACCCAAGACACCCACAGACACACTCGAGATTTCTGTGCTAGTGTCATCTGACAGCATAGGAGTAAACATTCCATCCCACACCTTTTTCTGACCCACATCCTCAAGTATCAACAGCTACCTTAAGCTAACACACCAGTACAGTTCAAGCATATAGCAGGCCAAACCAAACATAAACTAAAGCCCCAAATCCAGTGAGAGCTGATCAATTTTCAGTTCAAACAGCTCCAGCTCTAGCCATGCCCTATGACCATAGACTGCTAACATTATCTAAACATAGTTGATGTCTCTGTGAGCATGTGGGCTGGAAGAGAAAACCTACTTAGTTCCGAGTGACAGAATCATAGAACTATTCATGCTGGAAGTGAGCATCTGAGCATCCAAGTGAGCATCTGGTCCAACCTTCTGCTCAGTGCAACACTAACACCACTGAATCTAGACTGGTAGTCTGGATCTTGAAAACTGTCAAGGACAGATTTGTGGCATCTCTGGGAGTAATCTGCTCCGACTCTTGACTATCCTCACAATCTGCCATTTCAACTTATAACCACTGACTCTCATCCTTCTGTTGTGCAATTTTAAATGTGCCTGGCTCCACCTTCTTGTAACTTCTCAGGTACTGGAAGGCTGCTGTTAGGTTCCTCTAAACCCTTTTCTTTCCAGGCTGAACATGTCCAGCTCCCTTGGCCTCTCCTCATAGAGTACACACTCCAGTGTATTTTGCCATGATTTAACTGCAAAATTAAGTAATTTTGTTTTGCCTACCTTCTGCAATATGTTAAAGATAATACAGAACCGCTAAGCCAAAAATACAAATTTAGGATATTTACAGGTTCTAAAACAGTCTGGAAAAAGACTGCAGTGAAGAGTAAAATAACTACAGGCTTGTCTTGATGACATTTCACTAAAGGAAAAATAAACACGCTGTAGGAATTTGGGAAATCTATTAAAAAAAAATGTTCTTAGGACAGGAGGAAACCTCTATATGCTACACCCTGAAAGAAAATACATGGAGCTACTCAATAGGGAAGGGGCCAATTATTTCATTAAGACTTTTCAAGAATAACTGTAAGAGCAGTTAGATTTTTGCTGTGTCAGTTCCATGCATCTTGTAATAATAACACCGAAATTCATTCAGGGACACACACAAAAACTGAAGGTAAGAACCAGCCAAAAGTGCACTTACCTTTTGACTTCTATAGTTTAATTAATTTCAATGTATTCATTTGTTCACAGACATTTTAAATTTAAACTGATTTTTCCTCCCAAGGCAGTAGCTGTACCATAAGAATATCAGGTAATACTTTTCTCAAGCCCGAAGAAAGAACGTCCCAGTTTACATGAACAAAATATGACTTGAAACCATGATTTTGCCATTTTGTAAAGGTATGCTTTATCCCACTCTGTAAGGTGTTACCACTTACAGAGTAAACAGGGATAGCAACATTTTTAAATTTATCTTTAAAAACTTCAGTAAAATCTTACAATTTTGAAGCTAATGAGGTTTGTTTGCTTTGTTTTATTAGAAAAAATACTCAGGCAAGGTCTACAATCATCTGTCAATTATAAATGACTTACAAGAAACTCATGAAGCAATAAAATTAAAAAAATACAAATACAAACTATATCTGAAACACTTCTATTTGGCAATTTTATAAAGAATTCAAAAAAAAGAAACAGATTACGGATTATTTTAAAGGTACAGAAAAAGCAGTAGGTGAAGTGCTCAAGCAAAATTAAAAAAAAAAAAAAAACCAAAACAAAACACTGCATTTTTTTTTCTTTTTCAAAAATAAAGTCACATCACTACAGATTTTATGAATAATACCCTTATTAAACAACCATTCCAGAACATCTTATATTAGCGGTGCTTTTAATCTGCACTTCATTTTGTTTGATAAGATTTTGTTTGTATATAAGTAACATTTTTAACCCACTGGAGCTAAGCAAGACTCTCGTGTCAGTACCAATGCAGAATGCATCTGTATTATATTAAGATATGCTCACTCCTGCAACCAAAGGGTTACTTTAATTTTATTCTATTTAATAAAAATTTAGTGTAAAAACTGCTGGTTATTAGTTTCACTGTAGTAAATTCCTCCCCAATAAGGAGGACTAACTCTGCAGTTTGACTGCATATATCCATACAAATTTTACATATTAGTTCCTTCCAATAGTAAGGAAAAAACTAATTTCATGTTCACTATTAGAAAGGAGCGCCATGAATTAATTATGGGTACTATTCATCCCTCTAAGATTTCTGGGAAGGATGTTCAATGTATTTTTGTTCTTACAACAGATATTAACAGTAGTATATAGTCCCTTAGGTATGTAAAAGAAGGGTTTTTTTATTGTTAAGGAAGGTGCTTTTTTTAAACAATTCTTCTGGCAGCACTAGTGAATTACAATATCCTTCAATATTATTTCTACCATAATATATACATTTTAACTTTCATGCCTCTAGAAAAACATCTACAGTACATTTCATAATATAAAAATATATTACAAATCTGCTGAAATATTTACAAGCAATGTCCTATTATCTATATGCAACATTTTTGTCTCCATACAAAGACTAACAGGTTAGACGCATCTCTATTTGTCAGTTAAAAAAAATCCATGGCTTCTTGCTTATTAAGCAAGAAAATGATTTTACTTTCCTTTTCAAAGCCAACTTTGGTGCATAAAGGATTGAATTTCTAGATTTTTTAAAAAATACCATTTTCTTTACATCTAGAAAACATTAGGCCAAATAAAAAAAGTATACTTTACAAGTGAATGGGGATCCTAGAGGGTCAAAAAAGTAAAATAAAACACCAATAACACTAACTGCTTACGTAGAGGTTTTTAAAAACCCCACCATTGATACTGATCACATAAAAGCAGATCTCATTAACATACTACACTACTTTTGAAGAGAGGGTCAGACATCCTGCAACACTCTTAACATCTTTAAACCGTACTATGTATTCATAGTTGATTGGAAAAGACAAGCATTCCATCAACATTCATTTAAACATTATAATCCAACATATTTTAGGGATCTGCAAAAGGACACGAGATTACAAATGACGAATGATTACTATCCACCATACTCAAAAGGGCAACAGGATAATCCCTTGGTAGCTGTACTATTGTCTGGCATGTGTTTAGTTAACATGGACAAGAAGCCTAATAGCTTATTAACAGTTCTCCTGGGAATTGTGAGTAAATGGTGATGGTTACCTTTTCTTTTCATCAAATATAAACTACCATATTCACTAAAGAAAAAAGCAGCTTAAAGAAGCAAGCATGCAAAGCCTTTTAGTTGTTCCACTAAGTTGCCAGAAGAGTGTTTGCTCAGTCTCCCACTGTACCATTCCATGAAAATGTGGATATACAGTAATATATTAATATATTCCACGGAAGCATCAACTTCATTCACAGAATGTTTACACTAAGCATAAATATTTATCTAAGAAAAAAAAAAAAAGTTAAAAAAAAAAAAAGGATGGGATTTGACTAATGTGCAACTTTATTTCTAAATCCATTGTCAGTGACTAAGACTGCAGGTGTCCCCACTTCCTTGGTTTTTACCTCTTCAACCTCTTCTGGGGCATTGTTCTGTAAAAGAAGACAGTACAGTTTTACATAAAAACCCTGAGAAGTAAATTTGAGTCAGCTAGAGTATACTATGAAAACATGGCTATATAAAATGTACTTTAATTTGATTAAAACTGAAAAGCATTTTAGATGATCCTCTATCAGCGTACATTTCAGATTATTATTTCAAACTTTCTATTGGAGTCATCATTTTAGCACAAAATTAATAGCTGTCACTGAATTTCTTTAATAATTTTTTTCCCTTGTAAAGTTTTGGTCTTTAACTTTTATTTCTCTGATCTCCCACAACTGGTCCTGAAGCTCTTTTGAATTACACTCTGATCTGTACTGCTAAAAATCTAGTACAACATTATGTATAAGGGACCTTATTCTTATTTGGGAGATGCAGAAAGGGTGGCTCATTTTTCCCAAGGACTTAATCTCAAGGATCACTACATTTTAATTTTAAAAGGTTATTTTTAACTTTTCAAATCAAACTGATCTATCAAGGTAATCAATATAAACATGATTAACACCTAAACTGGATTGTATAACAGTCACTGTATTAAACAGTTTTAAAACACAAAATCCAATTTACTCATAACATTTTTATGATTTACAGTTAACATCAGTATTTAACATACTAAAGTATTTTAAATACTTAAACTTACAAAGACAGCAGAAATAATATGATTATTTATTTTTATATTGTAAACCAGGATTTCATTCATTTGATCAATGAAATACATTAAAGGTGAACTGAAACGCTTATCACATATCAAAACCTCAGATTAGTGCTCTAGTTACTCCTAAAGGACACTAGGTTACTGGATGTTAAGGAAGAAATACAGGAGCACTGAACTTCTGTTATGGTAGAAAAAACGACTTTTGCCCTAAATTCATTTCATTAATTTTTAGCATAAGCCCATAAACACATATTTCTGGGCTTTAAAAAACTTAAAGAGTGAATTAAGCATTTCAATTACCTTTAAAAACTGCACACACACAGAAGTGTGAGTACTGAAAATTATGTGAGCACACTAATAAAGGGGGAAGGGAGGAGGAATCAGGAAATTATACGAAACAAGATGGATCTTTAGGGCCAATCTGAAGCCCTTAAAAATACAGTGTGAATATAGCTTAAAGGCAAGTAACATGTACTGTCCCCTTCTGTCCCACTCTGAAGAATCTTGTATTAAAAAAATAACAGTACTTGTATAAAGTACAGATTTCAAGGTAATACTGCATGTATTACAATTGAATATAAAATATGTAAAGGTAAATTTGGACTTTAAAAAATTGGCATACAAACCAGTATGTGATCTTAACAGAAGTGATCTTTCAGGATTCCACTGTGTGTACCTCCTTTACTAGAATTTCTGTACACCAAGCACAAAAAAGTAAAATACACTTGGTAAATAGACACATTCCCCGTTTCTCAGTAACTAGAGTTCAGTTCAAGTAGTTAAGAAATTCTGAAACAACTTAAGACTTCAGAACTTAACCCCTGGACGCTGACAGGATTGAGGCTCCTGGTCTGGTGTATAATGCATCAGCAATCCTGATTTTCCAACGTCAAAAAGTTAAGTGAGTCTTAAGACTATATTTGAGTTAAGAAAGTTTCAAAATTAGGACGTTACCTGTATATGTTTGGGTCCAGAAGCAAGGCAGTATCTTTTGGTAGTTTTGATAAATGAACTACTTTAGTTTTTAACTGATGTCGCTCACTTTCATTTACCCACACATCAGGAAGACTATGAATAAATAAATAAAATAAAAATATTCAAAAAAGATAAACTATTTTTCTTAACATAAATCTCTGTGGTAAACTAGCACATATGAATTTTTTTAAAGAAATCTTTACATATCACTGTTTGAAAAACATCTTCACTGGAGTGAGAAAAAGACAGCCAATCTTTACACATTATACCTCAAATTTTTTCAAGTTCTCAGGATGAAAAATATACTAAAAAGAATTTAGATTATTCCAGAAGAATGCTAAGCCAAATGTATCATGACAACACCACTACATTCTCCATTTTAACAATTTAATGTGAAAATGGGTAGCAGGAATTAAAAAAAAACCCAACAAAACAGATATTTGAAAATACTTTATTTTACTGGGCATAAAATTCTTTGACGCCATCAAAAAAAGGTAAGTAAAAGCCAGAATACACCGCAAGCACTGAGCTTTGAGTTACACTAATGTGCTTGCTCCAAGTTCAAAGCTTTCAATGTCAAAACGTTCCAACTTTGCTGAAGTTAACTGTTTGATTATCTTCTGACGAAATATAGGCAATCACCACAAAACAGTTTTGCTCTGTGACAGTTCTCATTGTGATATAGAATAAAACTTGGTCTTTCCACATCAAAAGGAATTCGTGCTTCACTGCTGATTGCAGTGAAACCTGGGAAAGAGGGCTGCAGGTAACATACACCACTGATCTATGATTTGTACTTTTAATTCTTTGAAACCAAACATTCCCACTTAAGAGTGGCTTACTACATTATTGCTTCTTTTACTGAAAGCACATTGGGTTTTTAAGGCCCTGATGAAGTTTTCAGGTAAAACATTAAGAAAAGCACTCAGCCTGCAGAGGTCATCCGCATCCTACTGAAAACCTGCTTTCCTGCCTCCTGTAAGTTAGCACTGATCAAGGCTGTGCAGAACAAACAAGTCATCCATTTTGCTTCCACTTTTTAAAATTAATTTCAGGTTGGGGGGAAAGTTTAAGATCATAATTAAGAATTCTAACATTTTCTAACATTTTGAAACAAGTTTCAAATTAAGAAACCCAGCATTTAAGACTGTCTACATGAAAGTGGTTTCTCTGACCAAAGCTATATGCAATTTTTACATACTTTTGCAAATTATTAAACTGAGTCTCTATTTTTTATTAGTAAGTTAGCTGTAAATCAAATTTATTTTTTCAGGTAAGCCATTCCAAAGGTTAAATGAAAGAGAGATCTTTTAGCCAGTAGGAAAAGCAGTTTCTCCAATGATACTTTCCACTTTTCAGATGAAGGTGGAAGAAAAAAAAAGGGCTGGGGGGAAGGGGGAACAACACACATACAAAACAGGACAGATGCAGCGCTCATGACACCACCCAGAAGGCAATCCGTGTATCTAAATAAGGTTTAATATGGATCATGAAAGGTGAGAAAAATATTTATTTCTTTTTTAATAAATCCAAAATTGTGGTTTTGACAAGCAACATTTAGAAGACATTTTCAGTAGAAGCTTTATGCTGAAGATGCAAAATGATACAAACCGCAAAGAAGAAAACTTTTTACATTGAAAGACTATTTGAAATATACATAAAGAAAACAACTCAGTAAGCTAATAAGTACTGGCACAAAGTATAAAGTCCTTCTCCAGAAAGGAAAAAAATATTTCCCTCTTGTATGGGAAATGGGTATTTAACCTTATTTATAGACTAGTATTTCACTTTCTGGGAAAAAATCTTAATGTACAGATAACCTGGAAGAGTTTAACAGTTTCTCAAGATGACTCAGAATAGAAAAAGTTAAATCATTATTACTAGCTCCATCTGAAAGGCTGACGAACAGCTCAGCACAATGGAAAGTAATCATGACTGCATTCAGCTTTCTATAGTGTGAGTACATTCACTGTGTAAAACAAATGGATGACATAAGCCATGATACTTGCATTTGCTGTTCTAAGCTGTAATAATCAAGGTGAAATTGAGTTTACCAAATACTCAGAAATTTAAAGCTATAATATCCAGTGCAGGAAATACCCCTCTATCTAACCCAACGGAGATGCAAGAAATACCAATTAAACCACATTATTCCTTTGACCTAACATTACTAAACAACTTGCCTTCTCCAATGCAGATTCTAATACTATATTTTGCATGAGCAAAAACATCATTTGAATCTATATTAGAAAAAAAGCAACACTGAATCTGAAAGATCCCCTTGTTCCAGAAGTGTCAGAAGAAAGAGATAAGGTCTCGCCTATTTCAAAGAAGTAGAGAAAATATTTTTAAACTACACTTAACTACTTCATCTGTCCCAAGCCTACCTGAGGGAAGTACTTTTGTCCTGCATTACATATGAGAACACTCATTTGGAGCAAGGTAGAACTTTGAAAACCCAAGAGGGAAAAAAAAAGCAGTCAAACATGCTGGAAGAGTACTTGGAGCTTCAGTGGGATAATCCAAAGCAGCAACATGAGATGCATACCCCACAGGGCGAACTGTGGTTATTATACTGCTAAATTTTGGCACCTAGGCAAAGATTCTTGCACTTGTGTCGTTACACTGATGACTGTACGTTTTTCAGTGCCTAGAAGTATTTTAGTATCATGATGAATCAGTGGGTAAAACAAAGCTGTTTTGGTGATAAATTTCCTAATGCATACAGCTGGCAAAACCAACCTGAGCTTCCTATTCAATAATCAGAGGACCTGATTATTAATACCTATAGTGACAAAATGCATTAAGAATACAGCTTCAATTTTACCTGAACTGAGACTTAAGACTTAAAAGATGAAGTAAAAAAAAAAATCAATTACAGCAATGCTTATTATTTTTTAATAATTACTTCTTTAAAAAAAAGCATTTTTTTAAAACATGAACTTTAACTATTCAACAGCATAACATAATTTAGCGACAGACAGTTCATTTACTCCACTGTAAATCCTTCCCCATTAAAATCCTATATTGTATTACTAGTAATATACTCACATGTCCTCTGGTGTCCAATGAAGCAAGAGTTTTATTTTTCCAGAATCTTCTTTTCTTTTAGCTATTACCTGATAACAATCACATAAATCATAATTAGAACCAAATCTGCAGACTTTTTGCTCAAAAACTATTGCTCTTCATGTTTAACTGGATTTTTTATAAAGACAAACTGTTTTACTGCTCGAAAGTTGTATTACTCTCTATATAGTTAAAATATACCTTATTTCTTTTGAAATAGTTCAGATTTTTAAGATGCTACTCCAAAACCTTTGAAGAATACATGTTCCTCTACAAATATACTCATGTTGTTCCACATCACATCTATAGAAGATGGAAGAAACTGATGCAGCTTATAGTTTAATTACAGCATGTCATAAGGATAAAAATCTTCTCTCACAAATGCTTTGACATCTGGCCATACTGTATAACTGCCTAGGTAACTTTTACTCATTCCTTTTCAATACCTAAAACAAGCATAGAAAGAGGTTATGGCAAAGGCTACTTGGAAAAACTCACAGGCTTAGAGACTATTTAATGCTTAGGTAATGGGGATCCTTACCACTGCAGACAGTACACTTGCTACTATTGTTCTACCAATGAAAAATCAAAAGACATGTCAAAGACCTGCCAACAACTGATAAAAGAGTTTAAACAGAACATAGGTACTCCACTGCTAAGGTCCCAGACAAAAAGTGAGAAATTCTTTCTCATAGTTTCTCATATAAGCTCATGGTAGACCAGCACATAAGACACGCTCACAGAAAATAAAGCTTTTAGGTGCAAGACCCTGAAGCTAGACTCCCAACTTTAGCCAGGATAAAGTTAGAAACACGCACACAGGAAGTATAAAAAAAGAAATCTGTTCATTCAGGTGCAAATTTATTCTTTAACACCAGCATGCAAAAGGTATCCCAAAAATTTCCCGTAATCTGAACAACAGTGAAAAGCCACTTGCTTCCTCTTCTGATTTACCCTTCTCCTTCAGTACACGTCATAAGACTTACTACAGATTTTTCTATCTTCTTTAAATACCGATTCTCCTACCATCTGCACCTCTAAGCATAAAATTCATAGTAAATCTTTGAAAGATTCCATACACAGCCACTGCAGATACTGTAAACTCCAAAAACTTCTCTTCTTAAAAGAACAGTGGCAACTGATCTTTATGGAAAAAGGCTAAATGAAAACATAGCATGTAAGTACCAAAGTCCGTAATCTGCACGAACCAATTGTCCCTCAACTCTGCATAATCTGAATATCATGGCTCTTACAAAAGGTATAAAAAGTACCCACTTTTAACATAATAAGCACTATGAAAATTTTACCATATCCTAGGCAGCCTAGAGTTAGAAGCACAGCTATGATGCAGACAGATGCAAAACTGCAAAAAATTTTGCAAAAAAAATTGAAAAATTGCTATTTTCACACTAGTAACCAGAGCTTTACAGTCACATCTGCAAAAGTTACAACTGAAATGGGATAAAAAATCTAGCATATCTACAATAATGATGCTCTGAAGACTCAAAACTCTGTTGTGAAGAACTGAAGTCCATTAAGTTTTTCACTTAAAACTAAAATTCAGTCACATGTATGTTCAAATACAGCTTTATTTGAAAAAACTCACACTGTATTATCTAAATTTCATGCACTGTCCCAGAAACAAAAGGAAAATATAATTGAATTTAGCTCTGTAAATGCATTAAGGTTGTCTCAAATCAGAAATGGAGTTCTGCTGACCTCTTCTGGATAAAGAAAAAAACTTCACCCACTAAAGTGGTATACATCTTCAGTCATTTACTGTTTCAAAGTTCTAAGATTTCAAAACACATGTAACTAGTATCAACACATGTGACCACTGAATTGAAATACCAAAACCAGCTAAAACCAGTGAAAAATGGTTTAATATTCAAATATTATAGAGAATTAATTCTAGCATTTCAATAAGCAGGGGACAGAGGAGGCAGGGATAGGACACAGAATAGAGTTATCTATAAGCTATATTTTTTAATCACAGTAATATCTGCTCTTTAGGCTAAATGAAAACGATGGAATTTTTCCATCTGACAATTTATAGAAACAAAGTATCAAGAATTTAATTCCAATTAAAAAAACAAAAAGAAAAGCCATACAAAAAACTCATAATGAAGTCAAAGATGAACTCTGGAAAACAAAGCCTTTTTTAAAGGCTTTATTGATGACTGCATTCTACAGCTTTCCATATCTATAAAGAACAGCTTTTGAAAAAAAGCTATGGAAAAATAAATGCATATATAGGAAAGGAATGACTTTTCATAGATGGTGAAAGGTATCTATAGTGACTGCTCAGAATTTTTAACATGAGTAATTTTTCACTAGGATAACCATCCAATCAAATACCACACTGCGTTGACATTATTCTTATGCTGGGAAAAAAAAAATAAATCTACATGATTTAGGTCAGTTTTCAGACAGCAAGACAATATTATCCTCATATTTTTCACTTTTCAAATTAATGCCACTGATAGCTATACATATTTTAATTCATCTGAAGGTGGACCAAACAAACCATATTACACTATTTACCCAGTCACTATTCAAATTCAGTGTCCTAAAGCTTTTAAATTATGTAAAACGTGCTTGCATCTGAGGTGACCATTAGCTCAGTATAGTAGCACAGATCCACAAGACTGGCTCTATTCTACCTTTTCTTTTTAAAGCAGATTTTAGGCTGAGTCTCTTTGATATGGCTGATGTCCAGCACACAAGCCCACACAACTGCAGCAGCATGCTAAAACAGTGTAGCAAAGTGCAGTTCAGGGGAGGAATCCTAAAACACTTCTCCCACTGGTACAACCTCTCCCACAGTTGTATAAGCAATTCCACATCTCATTAACACCTACCATCTTAAGTGGCGCACGCACAGATAAGCTAAAAGGACTTTTACTACTTCCTCCAAATTTATTCGAAGCAGTTTCAGAGCACATTCTGCTTTATGTCTGTCTCCTTATGAATAATTCCAATAGACAAAGGTGAGCTTCCACAACCAAGTAGTCTGTCTAAATAACCTTTCAGATTAAAGCACACTGTGAATTGGAAGAGAATCCCCTTTTCTCACAGCACTGTAAAATCCATGTTTGCCATGAAAACTAGAATGAGATGTAAAGAGAGTAACAGCTAAGCCACCTGCAATTATCCACTTGCAGCTGGTGCACAATGCACATAAAGTTCAGGAGTAATCACTTGGGAAAAATTGGCCACAGACATTTACAGCAATCATCAGTCTTGTAGAACAGGGTGAAGTAACTTAAGCATATAAAACCATGTTTCATTTATGGAAACAGACTGACAATCCAGCAGCTAGAATCATGTGTTAAGGTTAAGCCACAGGTGAAGGCAAAGCAGTCAACTCCTTGGACTGTAGTTCATCTTGCACTAATCTACCAGTTTACAAAGCACACCTCCTCATTTTGTTCCATCTCTTAATCCTTTCCTTCAGCTGAGTCTCTACTCTCCCAGGTTGGTTAAAAAATTGGAGGTTATACAGCTTTTAGAACTTTAGATTCCTATACCCTAATTCAGTACTTTCCTTGCATGTTTTGAACTTTTCTAAATTAATATTGATATTTATCCTATCCAAGCACAAGTGAAATTAACAAAACAGGATACAGCAATAGGACTAAAGGACACCTGGTATTTGCCTCCTCCTAGCAATTCACTGACACCAATTTCAGATCAGCATCTTTAAATACTCAATTATATTACCTCAAACGATTATCAGTCATTCAAGACCATGAAAATGCTATCTGCATTGCACTCTCATTTGGAATACATAACCAAATTTTTCTGCAATGCATACTTGCTGCTAGATATTTCTCCAAGTGTACCAGACAGGAAACGCTGCAAGCTATTCCATTTGTGAGCTAGAAAAACTACTAACATTACTTTTTAAAAGATAATTTATTAATAGAAATGGACAAATCAACAATGTAAAATACCCACAATTACTTTTTTCTGATTAAATGCCTATAAGAGAAAACCAGAAATCTTTCTGAAGTATTAGGTTTTTCAAACACACAGGTAAACAAACAATGCATAACATATATACTTACAGTACTATGAAATACAACACTGTGGCCTTTTCCTAAACTTTCTATATGTGCTGAGAGGTTAAAGCAGATGGCTCGATGTCTTATAGCATCCAGTGTTTGAGCATCAAAGAAGTCATGAGGTCTTGCTGGAAAAAAAGGAAAAGAGATCCTTAGTATTCAACACACTGAAAGCATTCAAATACATCCAAGCATGTAAATAAGTCTCACACATCATTAGTAAATAATTTATTATGGTAGTAACACTACCTCGTCAAGGTGTTGTAAACATTAATCTAACTGAGAGGAAGAAAAGACTAGAAGGGTGGCACCTTGTAGTGATGCAAGTTTGGTCAAGACATACTTCATGAAGATAAAACAGCTATTTTGACACACTGAACTACACTTGCTCAGTTTTTAAAGTTTCAAGTGAATTCTATTCTTTCTTGATCATTAAATTTAACAACTCATTCATTTTGCTCAGCACCTCTGGGAAATTCCATTGCTATCACCTCTTAATAAAAAAGTCCCACTACAAAAGAAACTAAGCCCAGAACTCATTATTAAATATGAGGTATAATTTAGTGCAAAAGCAGCCCTTACAGCACAGTGAAGAGTTACAATATTATTCCTGTAACTTCTTACAAACTGGTATTAAAGGACTTCAAAAGATGATAAAGCTTACAATCAACAAATTAAAAGCAGAATTATACATATGTCTTATTTCTTAACTTTATTATGAACAATCTGAAAACCCCAGCTATTTCTATTGAATAGAAAACAGAACTGCTTGGTACTGCAATGGAACACAAACCAAAGGATTAAGTAAGAATTACTGTGAACATACAGAAAATACCAGCTTGTCAGAAAACTTTTGATCTTTAAGGAGTAATAATGCTGAACAGTCATAAGAAAAACTCCACATGGCTAGATGTGTTTGTTTCTGTGTACAAATTGTCATTCCATGATGTCTGATTATTGGTAATCATATTATTTCCTAGCCAAGAAGTATCACATACTACACTTGCATTTATAATGCGTAAAGTGCAACTAACATCCATCTGATATTTTAAAACTAGTCTAAAACCAGCAGGCACTAATAAAGCCCTCGTCCTTTTAGGAAAGGACTTTTATAGTTAAGTGTTTCTTGAACAATAAAAAATTATTGAATTTTGATTTGGAGTGTAAAGAATGTCTATCAACTCTGCACTAAAACTACTTTAGCTAAAAAATAACTGCTACTAGGCATATACTTGCATACTGTTATAGAAATACTTCGCATACTTTTTTAAAAATAAACCATATGGTACAGTAGTAAAATTACATAAGCAAATCAAGCATGAATAAAACTATTCAGGCTTTTTTGAAGCTTGAGAGCAGTAATTCTCTATATAACACACTGAAATTAAAACTAAGAATAAGATTTGATAGTATATTATCTACTATGTACCTTCCAGTAACCTGCAAAAACAGCCATTAAAAATTTTGCTGTCTTCATTGAATATAATTTATTCTTTTTCATGAAGCCTATCTATGCATTGTTTCAAAACAAACTACAAATTCCACTTACAGCTAGTATCTGCTCCACTCCTGGGACTACTTGTTGTTAGCATTCATCTGTACATTCTGTCCTTACTCTATCTCAGTTGGATACTACCAATTAAGCAATCACCCCACTGAAATGCTTTCTCGCTGTAAGTGGCAAGTAAGCTCATGCTGCAGGTGGTCAGTGATGCAAGCGTATAAATATTTTATAAATATGAGGGAGGAAGCAAAGGGAGGGTAGAAAGCAAAAGAAGCCCTACATTTTTGCTTTTGATTTCATATGTGAAATTTCTTCAGGATTTACCACTGGATAACATTCAACAGACACTGGAGAAAGGCCACAATTTGTCAAAGGCATAAGAATAGTTCTATTTATTCCTTATTGAGTGCTAATGCTGGATCTTCTCTGTGTCTTAAATTTATACCCTCAAAATCATTTTCAGAGTAAGGTATCTCCTTCCAAGTACACAAATAAATTAAAATCTTCACACCAATATCCTACTAAATGAAATTCCCAGTTTTACATAACATGGTCTTACTGTGAATTTCACAAACAGTAAATTTTTTTATCACACGTTTCTCGAACATACTCAATTATTATGCTTGCTAATTATGACAGTGTCATATTTTCTATTGGAAAAGCAAGCGACAATATTATAAATGTAATCTTAGGCTCTGAAAAATTCTCTGAGGTAGCTTCAGAGTAACAACACTGTGACCTATTTGACATACACAGTTTTATCATGCTTGGACTACACCTCTAAATGACAGACTACCTGAAACAGGGAATGTGCATAAGTTTATCCAGAAAAGAAAGCAAACTACTGACTGAAAGGCTGAATTACTCTGCAACATCAAAATTTATGACAAATCAGGTGGTCTCTATAGCACCACTAATGTTAACAGCTACAAGGATGTCTATATTAAAACATGTTTTCATCATAAAAGTACTAACTTCCAAACATAAAAGAACACATAATATTAACAGACAGCAAAAAAGAAGTGAAAAACAGTTTAATAACCGCAAGATGTTACAAAAAGAAAGAAAAAAATATCAAATAACAGTAAGAATTCTCCTTATAGTCTTAGATCATAATCTCACATAAAGCCAAAGTAAAGTTTCTTTTCTTTATTCATGGATTAATGTTTCTCAGAAGGTGTTTACTATCAGATATAAAACACAAGGGAAGCAAATTTATTGATTTGTTGAATTTAAACTATTAAGAATTTATACAAAAGGATGTTTCAATAGCAGCATGTATTTGCAATCAATTGCCAATAAATATTCAGTTAGCCACTTACACCCTGCAGAAAAAGCCAGGGTCACTTCAAACCATGAGGAGGAAGAAAGAACACGTTGACAAAATTTTTTTAGGTGAAAAATTTTTTGTGATGCAAAATTAATTTTCCCTCAAATGGTTATTTGTGAGCAACTCAGACTGTACACTATCAAACAGCATCCTGCTTTATACCCATTTGTCATAAATTGGTTTAGGCCAACTTGCAGAGAACCTGGTACAAACATTCAATACTCCTCCATTTGGACTCTAAAAATGCCTAAATATAAAATTACGTTCCCAGCTTTATATATTCTAGACTGAAATTACTTAATGCTGTTACTTCATTAGTTTGGCTTCTTAAGTAAGCGTCTTCTCCCTCTCTCATTCTTCTTGAAAAGACAAAATACATCAATTAGCAGATTTCATTCTTTAACTAAAACTAAGCTAACAAACAGAAAGACAAACAAATTTGTCAAGGTCACCAAATCAACAGTAATCCACACAAAATTTTAAAAGAAAATCAATACTTAGCATTTTCAGAAAATGCCATCAACTTTGGATACATTTCTGGGTCACATACCCTCTGGAGAATATTACAGTAGTCAGTTCCCAGCTCAGTTAAAGATTATTTCTGCCTTAAGGCAAAAACCTCTACAGCCAGCACTGCATTTGTCTCAAGAGGGAAGAAGACTGAAAAATTGTTCAAGCAGCTGTCATTTTTCTTGCTGAGCAACACTTGATCAAGACAGCAGGCCTTTCAAGTACTAGTCTCAACTTTAACTTTCCCATAATATTTACTACTTACACTTTTTACCATAGATTCATTCAAGAACTCTGTAATATATTCTTACTACAACTATAACATCTTTGCAGGTAATTTGAAGTTTTAACTATGAAGCTCTGATTTGACACTTGTAAGTTAATAATGTTCATCAATTACTAACAAAATGCCAACCGGAAAAAAACTTCTTCTGCATACACTAGGGGGAAAAATTGAATAAAGGCGTATTAAATTGGCCACCTAACCAGATCAGTATGGAGAAGCAAGCTAGGATGCAATTCAAGAATCTCTGAAAATGAAAATTTTTAAGAGACCAATCTTAGATACCTGTAGTTGCAGTAACACAGTCAACAAATCAAGATAATCCTCCAGGAAACTACAACTATTTCAAGTAAGTCTCTCTTTCATTACAACTAACATGAACTAAAAACATACTACAAAGCGACCACATAAGCCTCCACTGATCAGCCTTTTTTCTTGAGCCTTCTCATTTACATAGATTGCTAAACAGAAACCTCTTTGAAAGTCAATTTCTGAAAAGAACAGAAATAGCTTTCTGAGGCCTTTGAATGTTGAAACACTGTCAAAATTAGAGTTTACACTTCAAGTTTACACTTTAAAAATGTGTTTAATGATACAATTTGCTGAGATATATTTTAATAATACCCAAGCATTTCCAGAAAAAATTTAAAAAAAGTTAACAGCAACTCATCTAGCACCTCACAGTGTGGAAGAAAGACACAAGAGCTAAACTTTTCAGCGTTCAAGGTGACACTGTACCTTTCCAGGTCAGGCTTGTGTTCCAGACAGAAAAATGACAACTGCTTCATAAATTTCAGTTGCTTAAAAACTCAGGTGAGGTATTAAGATAAGAATAATCACAACCATGATACAGAGCAATCACTTAAGACTACTAGTATGTGCATCCACTGCTGCAGTACTAGGTGAGTAATTGGTAACTCTTATCTTTTCACAGGAAGAGAAAGATCAATACAACAAAGTGTTCTGCCACAGAAGAGTCCTGGAAAATGAAAGACTGAAACTGCTGTCCCAGCAAACTAACAAAAGTTCTCCAGAATAACATCACTAAAAATCCTACTGCCAGCCAGGAGACAGTACTGAAATGACTGCCTGCTTATGAACAGAGCTCTGGACAATATGAGACCACTGGTTCTTAAAAAAAAAGTCTCACACTGCTCTCCAATACTGTAAAGTTGCCTTTATACCACAGCCAGAAATGAATGGAAGCGTTTTTTTCAGCTGTTGATGTATCAGCAATAAAAAAAATCTAAGCTCTTTCTACACACTTCTACTCCAAAATGCAACTGCCACAGTAACAGTTTAAAATTAGTAAACCAGTCCAGTACTGGAGAGTTGCATTCAGAGCATATATAAAACAAAGTCAGGGGTTTTTAACAATTGCCTAGTCTTTCCTAACATTTCTGTACATTACAATCTCTAAATAAATTTGACATGGCTATTATTCTGACGCTAGGACAACTCGGGAACTGAATAACTGGATCAAAATGGACTAGGAAAGGTACTTGGTGATTATTGCCTGCTAGAGGAAACAAGTCTCATTTTGAATGATAAATCACATTTCTCAGCACACTGGTTCATATGAAATTAATGAATGTCAACTGTGTGAAGATAGATTTAAAAAATGTAGCAAGTCACATCTGTCCAAAATTAGATCTTGATTATGCTCACAAAACTATCATTAAGCTAATGAAATGTTTTGCTCAAAAGAGAGCTTATATAATATGCATTTATATCTAATTTATATGAATCTGCTGTACTAAACTTCAGAACTCAGCATCACTAAACAGAACATTTTCCAGCAGTCACAGTTAGCAAACAAAAAGTAACTCTAAAATGGAAAGTATCTTTAAATTGTAAATGCAAACTGTTGCTCGCAGAAAACTGAACACACAGATGCTTCACCCAAAAAAGGGACACAAACAGAATCTGGGATTGTTTTCCTCCAAGGAATGCCCACACTATAATGCTAAATATTGCCAATCCTACCAGACCCACATCTGTAAACAACCACACTGAAGAACTTCCTATCCAAAACAAAACTTTCAACAGCTTCTGCTTCTGGAAATACTTACGTAATGACCGTCGTCTCTTGTTCTTTAACTTTCTTCTTTTATTTATTCCAGCTTTAGATGGAGATTCCTCTTTGGCCTTTGGCTGGCTGGCAACTTTTGAAGAGTTTTGCTGGCTGAAGTGTGTGGGCACATGACGGGCAAGTCCTCCCTGAGATGCAAAGCTGGCATTGCACCCACCAACTACACACTAATGAGAAAAACGAAATAGAACAACTGCATCAACATGGCATTTATTCACAAGAGTTTGACAGATCTTTCAGCTTGACTTTTGTGGCTCAACCTCCAACACCAAAAGGAAGACAAGTTCTTAATGACCATGCAATTCTTAAAAAGAAAAACAGAAACAGAATCTGAAATAAACTTCTATCTGAACTTTGTAACTTTCAATAATTATTCCATAGCATATTTTCTAGGCTATATTATAATCTGTATAATCTGTAATATTGCATAGCATAAAAGCAAATCTCAAGCAATACATTTATGTTGACAAACTCCTCCCACAGAATATAAATGCTTTTGAAGAACTTTTCCATTCAGAGATAAAGATCCCCTTGTCTTCCAGATTTTCTGTATTTCTCAACAGCTCTTCAATCTTCTGTATTTGATAATGGTAACATTTCTCTAGCATCCTCATTTCTTGTGACAAGGCAGAAGTAAACAAAACACAGCCTTCCCCACATTAAATGTGAAATAGCTTAACGCTTTTTGTAAGTACTATACAAACACAGTAAAAAGATATTTTATGATTCTGAGACTTTAACTTCAGTAACTTGAAAGTTGTATTAACAATTATTTTTTGAGATGCTACTGTTACTCCAGGAGTACTTAAGAAAGTCTTTAAAGAAAATGGCTTCTCCTTCCCAAACAGAAAAGTAAGAAAAGATTTAACAATAATTAAGCAGAAACACAGAAACTGCAAGACACATGTGACTAAGCTAGTAGTGACCATAATAATTATTGGAATTTTTCTAAATATTTGGTTTGTATTTACAATTATTTCATTTGCAAAATGAGTATTTAAATTATACTGCTGGGGAGGGAGGCACAACTGTTTTCTCTTGTATATTTGAACTTACAAGGGTAATAGAAACGCTACTTTAAGATATGCATTTCATGACTGCCTGCAATGTATTGTGCATCCACATGACTGATTTTCTGTCTCATCCAGAGAACAGTAGTAGGGCAAATGAGTTGATTGGCCAGTAGCAGAAAACCCATCACCACACTAAACCACTGGAAAGTCCTCCTTCCACATCTGTTCTGCTTCTCCTCCTAGGTCCTCTCTTTCTCAAGCTCTCATCTATACCTCTCTCCTCTAGCACTTCTCTTTACAGCAAACTGATGAGGGAGCTTCAAAAGGAGCTCAGGAATAAGTAATGCTGCAACTATGTACACAGTGCTAAGTTTTCTCTTAAGACTAAAGATAAATTTGCAAGCCTGTACAGTAATCTGCCCCAAGCCTGCATATTTGATTGAAAGGCATGTAAACAACAGTAGAACACCATCCAGCGTGTTTTGTCCCTAAAATCCAACTCTGATGTTTCCCAACTGTGGCTGCCGAACTGAAAAGACTATTTCTGCCTCAGACCTAGTAAATGGTTTTCCAGGATCATTATAAAACAATAAAGTGCTCATGTCAGCGCTCTGACGACTTAATACTTGCTAAGGGACTACAAATATGTATATCTCATCTCAAGACAGTAAAAGACAAAAAAAATAAGAGGATTTTTTCACATTTCTTATTTGCCACTTTTTTTGAGGGGAAAAAAGAAAACAAACAAACAAACAAGAAAACAACCTTATAGGAGTTCAGGGAAAGTTTTCCAAGTACTGAACTAACTACAAAAGTGTAATTTCCTGACAAAAAGCTTTAGGATCCTTCACAGTGTATTTGTTCGTCCTCATCTCTCCCACTAATAAGTATCTCAAGAATTGTGAAGACTTTTTATCAAAAACCTACCTACATCTTTTTACCTTGCCCTATAATTTCCCACGTTCAAATAAGAGCAATATTGTATGCTTATACCAGTGACTTAAAATGTAAGAAATCCCAGCATACCTATAAAACTCAAAATATTCAAGACCCTGATCTCAATTACACTCAGTGCAATATTTATTACTTCAAACTAATACTGGAGATTAAGATTTACACTTACGGAACCATAAAATGGCTTGGGTCAGAAGGGACCTTTAAAATCATACAGTTCCAATCCCTCCACTATAAGCAGGCACATCTTCTACTAGACTATGTTGTTCAAAGCCACATCTAACCTGACCCTGAACCCAAACCATTTAGTTCTATTTAAGATAAACACAGTCAATAGACACAGGTAAGACACATGTATGAACTAGTGCAAACAGTTTTTTATTCTCCAATTTTTAAGTCCTTGAAATAGCTGTCTTGCCCTTAAAAGCAGTCTCATGAAACTGAGCAACCAAGTCTAAACGTAGGTTTAACTTTCATTAAGGTGCTTCTGACTTCTGCTTACCTCTTTCTGATCCTACAAACACTGACAGAAAAAACATAGACAAAAAAATATAAAACAAAGCAAACAAACAAAAACCCAACACCCATACCCTGAAGTTCAATCACACTGGGAAATTAAAATTTCAGCCTTGCCAATGCCTGCTAGAGGTCAAAATCAGCCTAAAGTCTTGGTACAGTTATGCATTATCATATTCCAAGTTTATTAAAGTATGATATCAAAAGGCAATACCTTCTGGAAATAACACATGAACTTTGTGTCAGGGACATTTCTAAAGCTTTTTAAAACACAAGTTCATAAGACTCAACTGCATTTCTTGTAAGATGGGGAACTTTGGGAGTCAAACTGCAGTTTGTCAAAACAATGTCATAATTTGACTTTTGTCTAGTCACCTACAAAAAAATACCACAGATATTCTATACAAATTGTCTACTGAAGCTACTACTTACTTTTCTTGCTTTATCCAAGTTTTACTTTCAAATTTCCTAAACCAGCATCCTTAAATCTTCAATATACTCAACTTGCAACTAGAAATTATCTTCTTCTGGAAAGCCTATTTACAGTCTGCAGCCACAGTATGAAATACTTGCAGAAATTATTACATTGAGATATTGTGGAGTTTGAGACTGGCTACCTGATCATGTCATCAAATAATGAACAGCTGATATATCAAAGACGACACATAATGCCTTTGTAGGAGACAGGAAATAGTAAAAGAGGAGAAAAAAATCTTACCTGTTTTTTTCCTTTTTTTCTCTAAAATAATATATCCAGCAATCCGTTACTAATGGGTAAAGTCTCTTCTCTCCAAACATAAAGGAGCAGTTCAGGCTGTCACTTCAGGATCTCTGGACGGTAAGTCACACCAAATCAGCTTCCCACCAGATAATTATACAGATCTAGAGGGCTTCTAATAAATCAAACTCAACTATTATGTACAACTTTAAACCAATCTTTTTATTATTCCCCCAAACCCTATACCTATAAATTTTGCATTCAATTTTAAATATGATAGATTGGGTCCGGATTGGTGGATATGTTACTTCAAGAGAAAATAAGTCAACACATAAAAAGTTTAATTTCTCCAGTGTACCCATACCCACCATAATTAATGGGCAATAATGACCAGTGACTTTAACAAATAGTATATTAAAAAATCTAGTACTACAGGGTTTTTTTCCTGAATTCAGAATAAACAAATCTTCTTTTTATAATATTCAGTGTGCAACTTTTTCAAGCAAATCTAACAGTAGTACTTTAGACATCTGGATAGACTTTCATATTGTCTCAACATCTAAGAGCTTAGGCAGAATGCCTTAACATTTTCTATCTGCATCTGCAATGCTCTAATGGTTAGAAGATATTCTGCCAAGAGAGTGACAGATATGAGGACTGAATAATGACGACTGAAGCTGCTTGGCTGTGTTTTCTGCATTGCAACAAGTATAACTCTACTGAGAGCTGTATCAAATGCAGTCACCCCTTAATGATTTCTGAAGTTACAGGTGGTAGAATGAGCACCAAATTTCATTTTTATTATTAATTTCTCCCTCATTCCCCCCTTTTAAACAAAGGATGAAAGCCTCCAATGAGCACTGCACTGTTATTCTTTGTCACTGAAAGCATTTACCCTGCATGAGCAAATCCTGTATGACTGATATTAAACATTAAGAGCATATCCACTGGAATCAGTACGCGAAAGCAGCTGGTACAATATGCACATGCAGTCATATTTAGAGAAGACTGCTATATGCAATTATTTTGCATAAAGTCTTCATTGTTCTGTGCTCACTCTACCATTCCATAGAAACAGAGAATGGTTTGGGTTGGAAGGCACCATCTTGGCCAGGGGCACCATACACTAAACCATGTCACCCAAAGCCCCGTCCAACCTGGCACTGAACATTGCAAGGGATGGGACATCCACAACTTCTCTGGGCAACCTGTTCCAGTGTCTCACCACCCTCACAGTAAAGAATTTCTTCCTCATATCTAACCCAGATCTCCCCTCTGTCAGTTTAAAGCCATTCCCCCATGTCCCTTCCCGATATGCCCTTGTGAAAAGTCACTCTCCTGCTTTCTTGTAGGCCTCTTGGATACTGGAAGGCTGCTGTAAAGTCTCCCCTTCATTGTACCTAACATCTTGTATTTGATCACACAGACTACATTTTAAGACTTTGGTATGTCTTCAAGCAATTTTCAATGCCTTATAAAGCAACGAGGCACGGTGAGCAGTACATCAGTTTTTTTGAGTACCAGGAACCATGCTGCACAATGCAGGCTGTCACATCACATTAGCTATTCAAATTTATTTATTATCTGTAACAGCCAAGTTTAGGACAAGTAAGGCAGAATTTCTTCATTCACTTTTTCTTAGCTTGCCAAAGACAGTTACTGCATTAGTTTCCTAACTCAGCAGATTATTCCTCTAGATACACCTGCCTATATGTTCTGAAAGCCTGAAAGTTTTTAAGTTGCTGAACCCTCAATAGGACCACCACTACATGTTGGTGATAATCCACAACATTCCACCAGCTTCTAAAAAGCTTCAAAAATTAAGTAATAAGCGTACTAAAAAAGAATTATATTCAGGTTTTTCTCTCTCAGCTCTGAATGCAGAATCATACACAAGCATAAACATACTAAATGTCTTCAGAGAAACAATAATACGCTCTGAAAATACCTGTATTAAATGAGCGTCTAAAATGGCCAAAAAAAGAAGGAAAAAAAAAAAAAGAGAGATGGCTAGAATCAGACTGCAATAAGCAAAAATTTCCAGCAGCACAAAAGCAGTGAACTTCAGGTATTAAGAGGAGCAGAAAAGCTTCTAAAATACTTAACAGTGGGCAAAAGAAAGCCTGTATGTTCTCAACTAGAAACCTTTTCTGCAAGACCAGTTTATCTGTTTCTTCTTCTTGACAAGAAAAACAAATCTCTTTTGTGCTTACACAAAAATAGAATTGGAAAACCATGACCTTTGCAGAAAGTATATTCAGCTACAGAGTGAGCTGGCTGCAACGGTAACTGTGTCTCATTTACTGGTTACATTTTTTTTGGTGGAGGGATTGGTAGGTGCCCTAGGAAAAGACACTTTATCAGTAACAAAACTTTAAGTGTTTTGGCCTCAAAAAAAACCCTGGCAAAATATCCATTTATGTTGTCCTACATGAAACCCAAGGCCACCAGCATTAAACGCTTAGGAAAAAAAAAAAAGGAGAGAATAAACAGAAAAGTAATATGACTAAAAGGGACTGAGGTTCTAAGTTCTGCCCAAAAATCTAGAGTTTGGGGTTCCCCCCCCCCTTAGTTCAGCAGATCACTCACGTATAAAATGTCTCCTACTTACAAGCAGGACATACGCTACCTAGAAATTGTCCCATATAAAAATGAAGTTAGCATAACAAAGGTATTCATAAGGAAATTTAGCTTTTCTGTGACAGAGGTATTGCAAAATTAATGCTGAGGGGGACACATAAACAGGAAAAAAAGGAAAAACTTATGAAAATATGAAACATTTGCCTTTTTAATTTAGAAGTGGGTTTATTTCTGTGACGAATTACAGTCACACAGGTTATATGTATGCATGGAAAGGACACATAAACCTACAACTATTTTTTAATATGAAAGCACAGCAGCTCATTTACAGCTGGATGCAGCTTTTAGTTAAAGAACAGCACACCATGTGTATCACAAAAATAGATAATTTAATCCAACATGGGCAACTACATAGAATGAGCTCACCTGCAAGCAAAAGGAAGACAGGAGAAAGCAGGGACATTTCAACTATTCTAAGTTCTCTAAAACAACAGATTCCTTTATTTCATGCTAGAACTCAACTATATTCTCATGAAGCAACAGAAATTTCACTTGCTATTTAGGTTTTGGGAGATTCTTTGTCTGGAATAATCATCAGGAACACGAGGTCCTTCATCCAAATCTGATTTGAAAAAAATCTGGCTTTTCCTAAAATAAGACCAATTAAGATTTAGAAGAACAGCTAAATGCATCAAACAGAAACATTTGCTCTGTTTCTGAATGACTGCTGTAAACAATTAGTAATGGCTGTTCTTAGACCAATCAAGGCTAATATCCAACACTTTAAAAGTTTTTGTATCAGACAGTAGACTTCAAAAGCTTGTAAAAGAAAAAAAGCAAGGAGGAAAGGAGTCTAGTTAATTAATAGGTTGTTACCACAGACACTTACTTACTTGGCTACCTAATTTGAGCCCTGAAGCCTATATTCAGTATAAATGACAGGGGAACAAAAGATGTTACAAAATTCTACTCAGACCACAATTATCCTCCATTCAAAGCCCCCAGGAACAGACTGAGAAATAGAGATAAAAAAGAGGGAATAAGACAACAGTAGGAAAAAATGCTGAAATGACACACACTGAGCCATGATAATTAACTACTGCAACCCTAGCCTGTATTTTGTTCTTTGCCTTAGCATGACCAGAAAATACAGATCAGCCGGTGAAATAACACATATTTAACACAGAACTAACTGTTGTAAACTTTAGGGCTCTAGCTCTAACCAGCCTAGCCAATGATGACAACTTCTACTGACTTTGGCAAGTAACTGACAGACTCAGAAGTACTAGTTGTATATCTGAGCTATGCCCACCTCTTTTAAACCCAGTGTCTCTAAAATTGAGTTTATCTGATCCAGACCAAAAAAGTACACAAAATTACCCTACTGCAAGGCCCTCTTTCAAGACCAAAGCTTGCCATTATACTTTAATGTATGCAAAATATTTAATTCCAAAACGAGAAGACCTAAGGTACAAGTTTATTCTGATGACTTTTTCTTCTGCTCAGGGAATAGCACTTAAGATTAGATCAGCTGCTGGAACAACCATATCTGCAAACTTCCAGGAATCCATGATCAGTGTGCTTCCAAAAGCATGCTAGCCTTATTCCTTTGAACAAGAGGTATGATAACCTCAAGAGAAAGTTTCCTGTTGTTATTCATTCTCAGTCAGAAATTTTCAGACTAAACTACACAGTTCAGTATGGAAAAAAAAGTCTAACCTTTATTGAAAAAAATACCTCTTTTCACATGCAATGCACTATTTTTACTCTCTATATTTGGAGTAGTTTTGTTTTCTGTAATATCTACTGTTATAAGCTATGCAGAAGCAGTAACTTCTGGAAGACATCACTGTAACAGAAAAGTATTTTTTTGTAATAAATTTGCCTGTAAACTGAAAAAACGCCAAACAACCCAAACCAAAAGCCAACAACCACCGAAGAAAACAAAATAAAAAAACCCAGAAGATGGTACCTGAGAAGAAAGAAGAGAGAGCAAAGTGAAGAAAGTGACTAAAACTTGGTGGCGTTGAGGAACTGGGGAGAGGAAGGCATAAAATGCTACCTAAACTTACAAAAAAAAAAAAAAAAAACAAAAAATCCCAAAAAACCTAATTCATTTTCATATCCTACATGGAACGAGAACTTCAGTCTGAAGCAGTGTGGGTGGAACTTACCATCAAGTGATCCAGGACTGACAGCTATGAACTGCCCCAACTGTATCCATAAGAGGATGAAGCAACTCATTAATAACGGATTGGTGGATATGGGAATGATAAACACTACTATACCTAGAATTGCAGGTACAGATTAGGGGAAAAAAGAAAGAGAAAGTTAGCAAATACTATGCAGGAAATACAGTCAACTCAATGGTCCCGCATTCCTGACTTCCTTATTATTCTCAGAGCGGTTAACCATAATCATTGACTGTGTTTCATCTGAGTTTTGTTAACAGAACCAACTCGTACTCCAGCACAGAACGTGCACCATCAGGCACGATCCAAAGTTTAATGTAAAAGTGTAAAGCATACTGTTAACAGTGTAACCAGCTCAACTGGAAAATGCACAAAAAATTCAACATTAACATTACTTTTACATTCCCCTGCCATTTATAGATTAAAAGAAAAAGGGATAGAGAAGCAATAACAGTATCTTCACCTGTTTTCATAACAGAACAGCACCTTTGAGCACTATTATTGCAAAAGCGATGGCTCAGCTCACTGGACACTTTTTAAGAAATCCTCCTGAAATGGCATTTTTCAATTATTATATTTTATGAGGAAAAATAAATACAATTACTCGTAAAATAAGGGATAATATATCTTACAGCGAACCTTACCTTGAAAGGTTTGTCCCCGCTGTGTGTCAACATATGCCTCTGCAACCAACTTTGACTTGTTGAAGGTGTATTATATACTTTGCAACCTTTCCACAAGCAAACAAACACCTGATAGAGTAAAAATGTGGTAAGTTTACACAAGTCAAAGGAAACAGTAAAGAAAAAATAAATCAATCAGATTAGGAAAGAAGCCTGTCTTCACAATACAATGTACTTAAAAGAATTTTGAATAATAACCACTTATTTTGCAACACACTTCCCGTATTATAGAATCTCACATCTCACCAAAGAAAAAATAATTACAACCGCAAATAGTCAAAAAGCATGTCACTGGAATAAAGCATCATAAACCAGATGCTCCTGCAGATAAGCACAATCAAAAGCCACTGCAACCCTGATAAAGAGTTTGTGTTTGCACTCAGTATCTGTATCAGAACATTTCTGAATTACAAATTTACATTTTCTGGGTAGCAGATAAAGAAATAAAATCATTTACAATAAGCAAATAACAATTTTATTCTTCAAGCATGAAAAAGTAAAAGCTCCTCATTAGAATACAGTTGTTTAGATACCAGAGTTACATTATGGAATACTGGATACTTCTAGTTAGGGCCTTATATTCAATTCCTGATAAAGAAAGTTACAATTTGTAATAGGATTTAAAATCTATAAGTGTTCTGAGATTCTAGTGTACAGATCAGTCACATGTACAATAGTGCATTAAGGGAAGTAAGAACTTACTCATGCTGCTTTTCTCTCTCCTCTCATTGTGTCTATCTATAACCGAGAGAACAAAAAAGCTCCATGAACTTCCTTTTCATTAGAATGTCCCCAGCAGGTCTGTGTGTGAAGGGAGGTATAACCCTAACTTGTACGAGCAAAAGACAGGCCCCAGGAATAGCACTGTCCGCAATACACATTTTCAGATCTGCAGGGAACTAACTGAATTCAAGTTTCTTGTTCTTTTCTATAGATTAAAAATAAATAAATAAATAAACTATCTTAAAAAGGTTGTACTTTCAAAACAAAAGAGCACCCACAGAAGTGCTACATACTTGCTGTACAATAGATAGATAACGCAAAGCTGAAAAACTATACATATCTGTATGACTGATACACAAGACCAACCCCCTAAACCAGTTTCAAGATCCCCCTGGAAGCCACAGAATGGGAATTTCCAAGATTCCTAGCTCTGCAACAGCTCTGTAACTGTTCCAGCACTTCCACCAGCAGCTGCAGCCTGCAGGGTCACAGCAAAGGACATTACGATGAAGCACTTGGTTTTACAACAACCCACCAAAAGTCCAGCCCCCACGTTTTGAGAACCCTTGACAAAAGACTGAACCCAAAATGTCTCACGGAAAAAACATCTTGGAAGTAAAACTATTTTGTCAAAAATTTTCCTGGACTCTTCAAGGATTTATGTGGCTTGGTTTGAAGCCGTATTTCACATTAGCCTGAAAATACACATTTTACAATTGAAGGACGCTTATCACATTGCTTTTAAGTTCTCAAGAAGCGGCTACTGCCCCTACTTTTTTTCAAATGTAGCTAAGCGCTTTTTTTCATTGTAGCCAAGTAATATCTGAAATCCAATCAAAACCACAATGTAATTTCTAACACCACTTAAACACCTCACCAGCAGGTGGCAGGCAAATCCTTGAAACAAACCAGCCAGGATCAGTCCCCTTCCATAGCGCCAAGTTCAAGAACTTTTAAAAAAATAAATCAAATCCAATAGGAGGATAAAAAGCGTGAACTGACTGCAACTGTTATCAGTTGCTTGATGCTTCCAACAACCTCATCCTTCAGGAAAACAAATACAGTCTAACATTTTCTAAATAAAAGTAACCACAAATCACATCACATGGTAAAACCAAACAAACAAAATCCAAAAACATCACAAGCCACTCTGAAATCTTTCAGCCCCTTTTTAAGAAATGAAATGGGGTCATAGATAGGCTAACAGAGATCCCCAGAAATGCAGTTATATGGAAGCCCACAGGATGCTGGGTTTCAACCGAGATTCATGTAACACTTTCATGAACAGAACCGAACTACAGGAATCATCTCCTGGGTGGCTACAGAAAAAACCAGCTCATTGGACAGATGATTCTGCTCAGACTGAAAAAAAGTCACCAAATATGAAAGTTCAATCATACAAAAACCACTAGCTAAATACAACCAGAGTCTCGGCTGTCTCAGTGACACAATTACATAACAAAATATTTAAATTAATGCAAATTAGCATTTCATTTAAGTCTCTGACTCACTCAAGCTAAACTGTAATGGCCTAATATTTTACTTCTGGAGAAATGACAGGACAAAAAGTCAAAAGATAATGACTCTTCTAGGTTAAGGATTCATATTAGCTCTTCAAGAAATTAAAGAGCTGCAATATACAGCAATGGAAGCAGGCAGATTGCTTGTGTTTGATGTGAAGGTAGTTTATATGACATATTCCAGACATCAAAGGCAATATGGGAGGTGCAGGTAGTTAAGTACAGAGCTGCAATTACTCTACTGGAAGATGGCTTGAAACATTAAAATTGTGAGACCAATGGAAATTGCATCATTTGACCAGTGACTGGACTGAAATATACATGATTACATATGCACCTCAATTTAAAAAAAAATAAATAAAAATACAAGATGCAATTATATTGAAGGTATACTTGCCATCACTACTATAGAGCTGTTTCGGTGAGACTGTCAATTAGTCTTCATCTTTGCTATTATACATTCTGTATACATTTTACCTCTAATGAGACTCCATTCATAAAAATCAAGATATGCCTTCACCTGAGTTCACATGCAGTAATACCTACACTAAGAGTTTTAAGAAATCGAATTCCAAGTACATGTACTTAAAGACATACTAACAGCTCCAGGATTCCAAGAAGTTAGCGCATCAAAAACCTAACAGCTTTAAATCACTAAGAACTCACCACATTCTTAGACATTCAATTAAAAGCACATAATACCAAATCTAGTGAACTAAGCAGAAGACAACAGCTAAATGCTTAATGCCAGACTGCTGAAGACCCAACTTTTGTTGTCATTAGCTACAGAACTGACACTTTAAAATATACAACTTGCTAGCGTCATTAAAGAGCAAAATACCGGCAAATAAGAAAGAGGAAGGAAAAAAGCAACACCAACCCCGCCTCGCTGACCATCCACATGTATGGAGCGAATGTGATCTGCCAAATCTGGGCTGGAACTGAAGCAAGCATGGCAGTGGTCCCAACAACAGTTATAAGCAATGCTTTTTGCAGAGGAGGCAGGAACTCCTTGTCCATTCATCATGACCGGAGTTGAACGTCCACTGGAAATTGTGCTGTCTACATCCATAATAGTGCTGCTTATGCTGCAAGACAAACAAACACACCAAAGTTCATCTTTGTTGAATGTTAACAGAACAAATAAAAATTGAACTCTTTGGGGTATGGTTTCAGATATATTTATACAGGTTGAAAAGAAAATCTGACACAAGCTTACTATTTGTTGTGGTTCATTACTTTAACTAGAACAAAGTCAGGAAATAGCTACTTGACAGTGTAACTTCTTCTGGACACTGGCAATACAAGGGAGGGGTGGAAAATACTCCACTGACTTGTCAGAAAATTAACTCTCATGCGATTAACAAGCCATTTTTGAGCTACATTGAGCAGCCATTCATTGTTTTTATTTCCTGGGGTGAGGGATGGAATGGTAACGGAGGGTTGAGGAGAGTGGAAGGCATGCTCGGTCAGACCAAACATGTATCTAGCCCAGCATACACCACTAACAATAAAATCCTTTAAAAGAATAGAGCACTGAAGTTCTACAGAAGGTTTACGGTATTCCCACACTTGCCCCAGCATGGTGTCCATCACATTCATTGTCTAAACTAGTGCTTTTTGTTCTGTTCTAAAAAAAAAACTTTCTAGAGTAGCCAAAAGCAGCAGCGGGAATATGTGGCCACCAGGGGTCAGTCTCATAAGCCGCTCTGATCTATACCTCGGCAGATAAAGAGCCAAATGTAAATCGACCAGAAAGAAATTGCAGAGTATACTCTTTCCACATATAAGCCAAGAATAGGGACACAGACTGATATTCTTACTGGATAAACATTAAGTAAGTACCGATATATCTTTTTTTACCTTGTGAACCTGCTCTCTGCCTTTCAGGACCTTTACCTAGTTTGCCTCCACAAAGCCTCAGCATCACAGAATAGCTTATCTCTGAGAAGCCCCCTGAAGGCAAGGTGGTCAAATATCCTGCTCAAACAAGAGCAAGTGAGATCAGACTGCTTGTGATCTTTTCCAGCTGAGGTATTTAATGGGCATGTTCAAAGGCTGGAGTTTCTGCTACCTTTCTGGACAATTTTACCAGTGTCTGACTAACCTCGTTGTGGGGGAGAGAGAAAATTTCCCAACATCTCATCAGAATTTCCAGTGTTGCAACTTCTTTCTGTTGCCTCTTGTCCTTGGCAGCTGTAGGGTTGAAATGACTCTGGTTCCTCCTTTGCTAAACCTATCAGGTCACTGAAAACAGCAATAACCCTGCCCTTCCTATCCTAAAACTGAAGAAACAATCTCTCAGCCTCTCCATGCATAGCACTTGCTTCAGCCTTCTAATCATCTTGGAAACCCTCCACTGAATCCTCTCCAGTATAAGACTATCCGGAATTAATCCCAAACCAGACAAAGTAATCTGGACATAGTGCCATTATGGTGTCAAGCAGAGGTGATGAATCACTTCTACTGATCATATAGACACACTTTTGCTAACACAGCCCAGTATGCAGCAGTAATTTTTACACAGGTGTCTTTACATAACCTTCTGACCAAAGTGCAAGGAAAAAAAATGTAATTATATAAAGAAAGAAAACAACTTCCTATTCAGCACTTTATAATATTTATAATATTCTAACTTCTATCGCATCCCCCCTTCTCCTTCACCTCTCACACATGATATCTATAATAAAGCATTCTGCTTTTAAAGGTATATGTGGTGCTCTGTATTTTTGACCATCACTGTTTCCATACCCACTATTATTAATCTATTACACACTGAGATTAATAAAAAGAACATTATTCAAAATTTTAAGAGATCATCAGCATGCTTGCTCTTTTGCTCTAAAAGCTTTTACTAGCAATTTCTCATGTTATCTGTCTCTCCTTTTGATCACTACTGTACTAGCATTTGTCTTTATGTGATAGATTTTGAAACTGTCACAGGTATTTGATTTGTTTAGATTTCCCCTTCTCACCCACTAGTAGACGCCTTTCTTTTCCAACTTGAAAAGGAAGTTTTAGACACCTATTCAATAGGTTTTTTGCTTTAATATATCAGATATGTATCTCCTAAATACTGCACAAATACAACAGGACCTGTTTTGGTTTGGGGTTTTTCCCCTCCCAATTTCGAAAAAGATCTAAACAACTTACAAGGCATGACTTCTACTCATGAAAGTTGTATGGGCTCTTTGCTGCTTCACAGCATTTTACCACATGCTCTGTATTTTTATTTTCTTCCCTTTCCTATACACACAGCTCTCCATGATCTCCCCTACCCCCTTAAGTAGTCTTGGTTTATTTCATGACATACAAGCTCACAGTCTGTGACTAGCAAAAATCTGTAAAACTGTGCTATTAAAGCAAGGTTTACCAATAGGATGATAGGAAAATTGAATAATTAAATGTGACTACACACACACCTGAGTTATCTATATAGAGTTTTCTCAAAATCAGTATTTGGAATTAGGTTTGAATGCATACGAAGTGGCACATACATAGCCTGACCACTTCTATTGCATACAGTAACGTAACAGTGGTTCCAGCAGGAAGTTGCTTAACCAAGGATGACAAAGTACTGCAGATACAGCACTCTTGTAACAGCTGCCTCAGACTACTGGACATCAGTAAGTAACCCTAGCTTTCTCACAGTTGAAAGGAACCAAAGTGCAGTACTTCAGGAACACTTAGGACCTAAAACTTTCAAGCTATTTACAGTCAGTCTGAGTTTCTACATCCACTGACGGCATTAGTACCGTTCTCAAAAACTCCATAAATATGCATAGGGAAGCTTCCAACTAAAGAGGTATGGTAACTAGGACAGATCATGAAGGGGTGTTTAGTGTAGTTCTCTTGAGGGCTTCTCAGTTTTACAGCCTAGTCTTAAGTGGAAAAGCAATGAAAAAATGTAACACAGAATGAGTTCTCTGAAAGAATAGGGGGAGAAGTGTGCACTCATGCAGGTGAAGTGTGGTTTCTCTGGTTAACAGGCATGCAATCTGGTTAATGTCTCTAAGTAGAGACAAAAACAACTCAAATGATGAACCTGCATAGCATGAGAGTTTACTTCATATTGCAAATGCACCGTAACATACCCTTACCACTCCAAGTACCTAGTTGTGGTTTAGTCTTCCAGGTGGTAAAAGCTTTCTGCTGGATTCTAGGGTTTCACCCTTCAAGGTGCTGTAAGAAATAACTGTTACTCACAATGTTTCCATTATTCCCAGTTTATTTTATCTAAGAGCTACTGTTCAGTTTTCTTTCTTAAGCCTCATTATTGTGATTGGAACAATGTAGCTGAAGCTTCATGCAAAAAGGATATTTCACTGACTGTTAAAAAGCTAAATAAACTAGTAGGGTTTTATGTTTGTTTGGGAGATTTGGTGGGTTGACTGTGGTTTTGTTGGGTTTTTTTCCCCTAAAATGTTCACTTACTTCCACTGAGGTTTGTAATATTTGGATTCTTGAATATTAATTATGCTTTTCATCTAGTTGGAGGCTATCTTCTACGAATCTGATGCCTTATGACTGGATTATCACTATGTACTTCAGAAGAAACTGCTTATGAAGATTTCTCACTTTAATTAGTGTAGTGTGCAGCTTGAAGGCTACTCGGTATTGGTTTTAGCAATGCTGCTATGTATGTTCCCTGAAATCTCTGCTCGCTTTTAATTTGATGCTTTACAAGATATGGTTATTTATTATAGGATCTGTCACAGTCGTTTCCCTTAGTGTCAGCTGAAATCAGCTGGATCTTTTGCTTACCTACTGAACATCTGGGGACTGGAAGCCAAGCGCACTTGGTGGAGGTACCGTAACCCTAAAATGAGCTCCTGTTGATCAGACTGAAGTAGGGCTTCTTGACCCTCAAGGGCATGGTATAAGGCCCATCTGTTAGGCCTGAATTTTGCCTGAGGGAAGGTTACTTCAGTTAAGGTCTAGAGGGAATATGCTTAGCAGACATTAAAAGTATAATAGCAAATTGATTGGCCTTTTGTGTGTGTGTGTTCAGTGCCTCCCTCTACTATTACTTCAAGTGGACAGTCGCTAATGGGTTTTCATGGAAAAGTAAAAATTATGTTCTTCTATGCTGCTCCTTTGGTTTCTGTACATACTTGTTTCTGAGAGAAAAACAAATACAGGAAAGAAAAATTGGGGGCATACGACTCATTAAATTCAGTGCAAGGGATTACCTGCACTAGTGAGGAAATTGATCTCTTTGGAGAAACAAGTGTGTGTCAGGAACAATGTTAAGACACAGTATTTCCTTTAATGTGCTACATCACAGGGTTGTTATATTTTCATTCACATCTAACTGTACAAAACAACTAGTGCCCAAATATGCACATGGTAAATTATATGGTTTGAAATTTGTTCATTTTGAATTAGGAATAATTTGGACATTTATTTTTCCTAGCAGAAAATACTCATATTTACATGAGTCCAACAATAGCTTAATTTTGTTCTTAAAGGAAAAGAATAATCCAAAACTTAAAATGCTTGAAGACTTTCTTTTGTTCTCCATAAATGACTTAAAAATTCTTGCAAGTTTTTTAGCTATTTGTTTTTTCAGTTTCAGGATTGTTTTTAAATACAGTTTGGACTGGATTTAACCAGCTAGACACATCTGGTTCACATGCACATCTAGATGTGCAGGCACTAACCTTTTTAAAGGACCGTGATACTAAACAAAACTTTAATCATCTTGATTATGAAGATGTATTATTTCTAGCTACAGCTAAGGTACGTACAGTTAAAAACAAAACCTGAAACAGCACCTTTGAGGTAGTGAATCCTCTGCATAAGCTTGTGTTAATGTTGTTTCTTAATGAACTCACTTTAAATGTTGGTATCTCTTCAAAGCCGTTGACAGGCGGAAGAAAAATGTAGGAGGAAGAGGGGAAAAGGTCTGAGTCTTCTGAGAAACTCTGTATTTTCAGTTCTACCTTGTTGTGTTTGGAAAGCAAATTTGGTAAAATGAGGTGTGGGTTTAAGAAGGTATTTTAGAAAAGCATTCAGTTATTGCCTCTAAAATTGTGATTTTTACTTCAAGTTGATTCTGGTGCTTGGATTAGGATGAAAATAGGGATAACAAACTTGAAGACTATGTTGTGCTTGCTGTAACAGTTTTAAATTTTAGTAATTAGTCGGTCTTTTGAATAGTGCTTCTTAAAAACAGCTATTGTATATGCAGGCTCTCTCCAGCAGTGACTGTTTTTGATGCTCTATTGTTTGGGATGACCCCTGAGTTGAACTCTCTGAAACTCTAATGTCTAATGTTCTTCATCAGGCTATGGTCTATAGATCCATTACAATGGAGCTGGAGCCTGCTTACAGCTTGGGAGCAAACCCAGACCTGTCTGTCACTAGCAATAGGGGAATGCCACAAGCGCTTAAGTTCTACTTGTGTCATTCTGCTTTGATAATGGCAGTCAGGATTTAAACAGATCTCCCGGCTGTGGAAAAACAGCTTAGAAAAAGGCAGAAAAACTTGCATTAACTTATTTAGCTATAAATTTATTTCAGTGTCTTTGTTTCGTTACCAATAGTTTGCCAGAATGTCTGCATTTCCCTACTTTGTTGCGCTTCTCCTCTTTGATAGGCCATTATTACTTTCCAACTTACAGGCTTTGAGGATTTCAGATGAGAAAGAAAACGGATGTAATTTCCATTACTACCTTCCCTTTGTTAAGGAACCTTTCCCTCTCTAGGATAAACCCAAGCAGATAGAAAGACACTCTGGACTGAAAAGCCCATTCACGGATTGAAAGATACAAACACTTCAGTAGTCCAACCCTTCCTGGGCTGAGTTGACGTGCTTCTACTTTTTGGTCAAGAAAAGACCCAAGTGGAATAAAAAAAAGACGGTGTGTGCACATCTTCCTTTTATATCCTGCCCTCACACCCTTTCTAAAATCCCAAGAAAGAAAAGAGTAGGTGAATCAGCAGGTCTAACAAAAACAGTGTTGCAGTTGAGTATTTGCAGACTTAGCAGCAGCCACACCTCTGACTATAAAACTTAACCATCATCTTTCTGCTTCATCTTGAAATGGGAGGTCAAGGGACATCCCAAATCGGCGTCTTTTCTGATGCTATATATACTACAAACTTTTGTCTGAAGAGCTTCCTTATATTTTTGCATTCTATGGTAGACTAGAGAAAGCATACATGTGCTTAAGCTGTACCTCTTGCAGCCTTTACCTCTTTCCTGGGTGGCCCAAAACTAGCTAATTAAGAAAGACAGCTATTGATTCTAGGTTATCAATGCTGTGAGGTGTCAGATCATCTGAAATACGATGATTCTAGAGACACAGGGGAGAGGAAAAAAAAAAAGAAAAAAAATGCCCACACCACCACAAAACAAACAAACAAAAAAATACCCCTAAAAAGCCCCCTAAATTTTGTTATTTCTAGAGAAGCGTGTCAGGGCAGAGAGTTTCTTGCATTTTAAGTGGAGCCTATCAAAAGAACTATCAGAAAACTGTGACTCCCAGCCATTTCATTTTATAAGCAGTTTAGCCATTTCTGTAGTAGGTCCTGTTCCGGCAATATTCATCTGTACTCTTTAATGTCTTACACAAAGTTCTTCATACTAAAAGAAAGGAAGGTATTCCCTTTTAAATAAACTACTGATCTGTTGCCACTCAACTGGATTATTTTTTTTTCTACTTTTAGACTATATCTTGGATGGATTATAGAATCATAGTCCAATGTAGCACTTTTCCCTCAATTTCCAATAAATTCTTTTTGCTACTTTTCGGTTTAAGTGCTATGGGCAATCTTTTTTTTTTCATTATTCCAGTTCCTCTGCCACTAAATGTTGATATGTATGCAACTCTAATCTGTAAACCCTTAGCACACACTTAAGCTATTGAAATTAAACCAAGCAAACATTTAAATTATTACAACTAAATCAGTTTTCTCAGTGTTATTTTCTCCTGTCATTAATAACTCTACTTAACAAAATCTCTTTTCATGAATCAGTATTACTAGTTGACTTTTACATATCTTTCTTCAAAACCAAAAGTAATTTTATACAAGTAGGAGAGTATACTAAAACAAACAAGCAAACAAATAAAAACCACCAAAACCAAAATCCGAAATTCCTTTGGTCTAGCATTTTCCAGAAGCACCTTCAGGTTCTTGATACCTTTAAGTAAGAGCAACAATAAGGCAACTTCTAGATAAAGGGAAAAGACCATAATTTCCAGGACTGCACAATTTCAGAAAGCACCCACTCACTTGGAAGCACTTGTGCTTCTGATTCACTTATCCTTTGTTTGTTTAAATCCAGCCTGTGCTTCACACAGATTAAGTAATTCTAACAAAAACTTCTCAACATGACTCAAACAGTATTCATAAATCAATCTTAAAAACAAGCTTGCAAAACTATTGAATATCTGTATAGTTATGTAGCTACTAAGAAATCAACGTAGTAGAAAATAAAACAATCAAGGGACAGATTTTATACAACACTGAAAAACTTGTTTTTAAATTCTTTTTGAAGCAGCAGCTTAGTGTACAGCTACATCTAGATTAGGTATAAATACCCAGAAAAGAGAGTGACACTGCAAACACTTTGCATTGATAACATAAAACCAGGCTAAGAGAGAAAAGCTCTTCAAGACAGAGGAATTGAAGGAGCTTAAAATAACAAATATGCACAGGAAACAAAACAAGACAGAGAAAGTGTGTTATGAATCACCACCTCTCTAGAGCTTTTTCCACTCTCCCGGATCACTTACTTTGATTATTTAGATTGTTAGCCCTAGAATATTTGAGCTCATAATATTTACATAACACAAACCCAGGTCATCACCGGATTTGTAGCATGCAGAAGAACAGGTAACACAATAAAGAACCTTGGAATGCAAAAATATCTAAAGAGCAGCAAGAACAGAGCAGATTAAACGTACGCCTTGTGATATGACAGCACAAAGACTACCTCTGCAAAAGGATTACACAAATCAAGAAACTGTAAGTGGTTGTGCCTTAAAGATACAGATAAAATTTACTTTCATTTCTGAGAACCACATCATCTTCAACTTGATAATCTCCTTAGGAAGCTATGGAACAACAACAAGTGGTGAATAATTTTCAATCTTTATTTATAAAACTGTACATTTACTAAGTAGCACACCTTAGGAGAAGCACAGAAGAAACATTCAGTCACTCAGGAACCACCGGAAATAAATATTTGAACCATGCCTTCCATCTCAAGAACCATAATAAACATGAAGTGGTGTAATCAGCACAGGAAGGTGACAGCATTCAGGCATGGTGTTAGGGAAATCACCCTCCTATTCTCCCATCCTCAGGATACCACCTTCCCTAACTCCCAGAATACAAACCTCTGAAGACAAAGCAACCAAAGAAAGGTACAAATCTGCCAGAGGAGACCTGAGAGTCCCCTCCAGTTTCAGCTACTGTTACGCTAAGTTCAACTTTTACAGAGAATAAAAATTCACAGAGAGAATAGCGTTCTATAAAGCAGCAGCTTTTCCTATTCATACCTCAGTGAACAGGTGCTACTTCAAGTATTAACCTGGCATCAAAAGCAGAGAAATCAGCAAAGTAAAACTCCACTAATTGACTCCATTCATAATAGAAGGTTATAAATTGAGGTCAAATTCCCGTTCTGCTGGACACTGATTTAAAAACTATAATACAAATTGTCTAATCTACAACTTAGCATGCAAATTAGCCTAAGAAAGTCTACTTAAAGACATGCTAAAAGTAGTTTTATTTCAAGTGCAAAGAAAGGTTTATGTTTCTCAGTTTACTGTATATATAATGAAATATTGTCTGTAAGGGGTTTTTTTATATTTGGAATTTTAAGTTGATAACAGTGCAACAAACTATAGTGATCAAAATACACTGTTCCAGTTTTACAGGGGAACTAGCAATTTGTACAAGATGCTGCATGAAACAACATTAAATGGAGATTCTTCATGCTATATTTTATTTATGTAAAGTATATTTAATAAAGAATACTACTACTATATGTACCAAGAATCTTGTCCTTTACAAATCTCTCAAACAACTTTGTTTCATTTTACTCTGTTGGACACTGCACAAATTGCTGAATTACAGCACTCTCTTACAGCGCATCAGGATGACAATGGGACTTTCAAGATCATAACAAATCTTTTGCATTTCTATCACTATCAAATACCTTTGCATCTATCTTAACTAACCCTCTATTAAACAAAGCATGCACTAAACATTAGCAACTGCAGCTTAGCAGAAGACAGCCTAGAGAAGAATATGAGATATCGGAAAAGAAATCCCATGTCTTTCCCCATCCCACCCACATCCCCAAACCCTTCCCCCCCCCCCCCCCCAAGTTAAAAAGCACATCGATATCTTTAGAGAGAGGCTTCACATTTTTTCCCAATTATTTGTTGTTGGTTTTGTGCTGAAAAATCACAAGCTGAGAATTGTAAACACTATTTTAGCACATCAAAACCCCAATGATAAACAGCAAGCATAAAATGAAATATTTCTATTTCATTTACTAAAACGAATTAATTTGAATATATTCATATTCTAGCATTAACAACTCCAGACAGATTACATAAAAACTTATAAAAAGGAGCTGGTCATACAGATAGGTAACAAAACAATGAAACCTCTACCTCAAAGAATATTCCAAAACTACCACTTCAGGATTTCTGCAAATCATGCCACCATTTTTTTTGATTTTTTTTTTTTTTTTAATAGCAACTGGGAGAGTGAGTAAAATTCACTGCTCACACAAAGTAGTCCCTTACTCTCTTCTGTTCCCTTCTTCTCCACAGGTTAACTGGAGATTCCCTGCAACTACTTGCCTCCTTAACAGCAGAGACAAATTTTTCACTTTCTTTGGATTAAGCTCATGCTTTTTCCTCAGGTTATTAGACATCTCTCATTCCCTATTAAACCAAAAGTATGTACCTCATGTCTCCCCCTCAGCAGTAGCCCCTACTCCCACCTCAAATACTCCATTTGCTCCCTTCTATGCCATGTCCCCGCTTACTCAATAACAGACTGCTCCACAACGACTCCAACACAATGGGTTCTAGGTGTACTTACATACTACTGTCTTCCATACTAGCTCTGTAAATATAATCAAACTACTGGAAAGCTGTGCAAATTTGAGTAAGAATGGCTATGGCAGAACACTTCTACTGCATCACAGTTGGTTGCATCTGCAGCCAACTCCAGAAATTCATGATGCCACATCTCTGCCAAATGGATGTCCAGGCTGCACATAACACCCAGCTTAACTTAACTGGAAAGTGAAAAAGGAGAAGCTAAAAAAAAAAAAAAAGCGGCACAAAAACCCCCCATCAAGACAGTTCTTTCCACTACTGCCTAGAAAATTCCCTGAAACAAACCCTCAACTAAACCTCATATTCAGAAGTTACCAGTCTTATTGATGTCACAAACTTAAACAAAATGCACCTACACCTGTATGGAAGTACAAGTCCAACATAAAAGCAGCACCATTTATCTTTTACACTGAATAGGAAAATGTTTTTCTCAAATTCTATGAAGTATATTTACATCTTACTGCAATAACCTTAACAGCTCATTATACCAAGCTCTTTCATTTCTTAACAAAAAGACCTCATGTTAACCACTCAATTATACCAACCAACAGATTTGGTAATAAAGATAAGCACCATACAAAATATCTGGGCTGTTTTGTCTTCCCATCAAAAGCTATTTTCCTCAGTGCCAGAAAGGCCTGAACATAACCATTACAGAAATAAGGGGTTTATTTTGCAATTTGAAAGTAAATAATGACAGAAACAATAAATGCAGTCAGAAATGCTGAAAATATAATTTTCAGCAGAATTTTGGAAATTTGTGTCATCTTCTACATAGCCCACTCTGACGCATCAATATTACATACACTCTAAAAAAAAAACTGTAATGACAACCACCTTGCCATCAGTGCTAATGATTCTTCATTTCCTGAATAGGAATAAGTGAGACTATGCAGCAAAGAGAGGCCTGAAGCACTTTTTAATCTGGTCACATGGATACACGGAGCATACCTATTAATACCATATGCCTTTCTGATTATATTTTTAATTTACTATTCTGTCTTCATAAACATTACTCGTACAATTCATGTCACTGCACCATCAGTTTTGAATATTCTTCGCTTTTGAGAGCTCAAAAACTAGATAAATACTATATTTAAACCTCTAAATTGCTAATATTTTTAAATCAGCATATATATCAAAGGTTGAGAAGGCCTTAATTTTAAACATTTTAGACTAAAAACCCCTCAGCCTAAATCCCAGATTTTTCAGGCCCAGATTTTTCAGATTTTTTTCTTATGTTTCAACCTGTTTCACTCCAAAAAAAGAAAAAGCCTAACAATCTGAAAAATAAAAAAAAGGTTTATTATTTAAACACTTTTCTGAAGTATGTTTCTAAAGCTGCTCACCTATTACACAGGAACAGAATAATAACATTTCTAGAAAGATTCTACAAGTCTAATATGGCTAAGATAACTTAAAATTTCCTTGAGTATTACTGAGTATTCCCTGAGTCAGCCCCTCCCAATAACTGACTTTGTTAGTGAGTAACAGTAAAAGTCAGGCTAAAAAACAAAAGCCTTGCAAGTTACATGAACATTGCCTGCATTGTGAAGATGAACATTAATTAGCATGGAGGGAAAGATTACTGCACAGGTCCAACAACAACCTGTTACATCTGGCCTACCAGCTAATCAGTCAGCACTCACATACTAGCTGGCAAAACAGCTGATACATCCAGCTAAAACATATTTTTCCAGTGCTTCCTGCCTAGTCAGTAATAGATGGGAACAACAGATAAACTACTAAAGAAGGGTAAAGATGATGTCTGAACGGAGGAAGATCAGGGGTAACTTCTAAATGAAAGTACAAAGAAGACAAATCCACAAGGTGAACAAAAAAGCCCTGCATTTAGCTCTATTTGTATTTCTGCTAAACATTTTATTAAAACTGCAGGATCTACTACTGTTCTCTAAATCAAACAAAATCTGATAATGAAACTATTTCAGATTTAAATACACTTCCCAATAAACTTTCCAGTAAACAATATTTAAATTATTTCAGTATTCTAACAATAAGTATTTGTAAGTAAATACTGTAGTTCAGCAAGAACACATCAGTGAGCTGCAAATACATCTTCACTGCATCCAGATCAACTGATTTGCACCCAAATCTATGCATCTGCTTAGGTCTAGCTTCAGTACCTGTAGCCCAATGCTGTTACTGTGTTTACAGTTAACTGAACCATTATTTTTTCTTTTAAAGTCGTATCAAATGCTTCTCAGCATTGTGATAAGAGTAGCTGCTCCAGAGAACTCTGGAGAAACACATCTATCCTTTCAGCACATGTATGAACTTACGGAAAGGCACAAGAAAATTACCAGCATTCACATGCTGATAACAGTCTTTGTTCTAACTGTAAATCTGGAGGATAAAGTAGACTTGAACGCAGCCTATCATTAAGCCAGCTGACCTGAGCTTACTCAAAAGCTGTAGACAAATTTCAGCACTGCAGTGGGAACTTGCCAGAGTTTCCAGGAAAAAAAAAATATGAAATTATTGCAAATCAACAAGGTACCTACCAGTCCCAGAGTTACTGTGCTTAATGCTCATTATTAATAATACTACTGAACTGAAAAGGCCAGTTGGTTATCCTAGCTATCAACTTAGGGTTTGCTTTTTGGTTTCTGGGGTTTTGGGGAAGGAAGAAAAATACGTTTTAATAAAGTCTATGTGCATGGAAGTAGTTGGCTAAAATCCACCTCAAGTTTCAGGGCAGCAATATTTAACATCATATTTGTTTCCCGCGTTATTATGAATATTTACAAATTTCCTACAGTAATGTCCCAAATTATTTACTGTTTTAGTAAATACTCTCAAAATACACTCAAAATGTTAGCAATAAAACGTGATGAACAGCAGCTATAATTTGATCATATGCAAAATTTTCCTGTTCAGCTGTTTTATTTGTAGTTTATGTTTGCTATCACTAAAACAAAAGAGATAACACATTGTGGAGAACGATAACGACTGTGCACAGGGAAGCAGGAATTTGATCACTCATGGAATTCAGGCACTCTCACCACACCTTCTTATTTATTCAAATTTTCGGAAGAGGAAACAAGAAAAGAAATCCCAAGCCTAGGGGCATGATCTGAATGCTACCAAACCTGCCTACAGCAGGAGGATCATATACCCTTCTACCAGCTTCCTCTAGCTTAACCCAGGGACTATAAATTCAAGCATATTAGTTTACTCTCTCTCTTTTTCTCTCTTTTCACTCCTCCAGGTAATCTTACTTTGCAACATACTGTGAGATAAGACACCAAGCTCCTTAGGACTTCAGAAACACAGATAGTCAGCAAAAGTCATGAAGTACCACCATACAACATACTATTTAATATAAAGCATCACTTAATAGATAGAATATCACTCTCTAATAGTTAACAAAACTTTAAATTTAATGCAGAGGTGACCAAACCAATGAATGATTAAGTCTTTAAGGATTTTAATACATTAGCATAAACCCATACCTTTCACCTATAAGTCTAAACCATTCCAGCTCTTCCCTGGTAATTTAACATCCCGTCTCACATAACTCTTTAGGTCTCTGGCATATCCCCTACCTTTTGCAGCACTCTGCTTATCTGTCTGATCATCTAAGACACAAGACCAAGCACAAGGTGTGGCTGGGTTTCAAACAGCAGCAATCGTTTGGATCACTAGATTAAGCAAGTGACTTGCTGGACTACATGTAGCGAAAATAATAAAGCATTTTACCATGCTGCAGCAACAAATGCACACAAAATGAAATCTCTGATCACCAGGAGTAACAAATGACACTCTTGGCAGCATTGCTCTTTTCCTTACCCAACTCAGCAAGGAAGCTTTGAAATTACAGCACAAAATTCCCTCAGCACCCCAATTTCCAGCCAGGCAGTTCAAGATAAAACTTTGCAACAATTAAAACCGATGTGCAGTCTTTATTTAAACCACGAAATGCCAAGAGTCTCACTTCTGCAACCAAGTCTGAAATAACAGTACTGGAAAGTAGCAATGATGAATACACACACTGATTAAGCTGTGTGACTGTAGCAAGAGAACCACAAGAACAATGACAGAGAAAGAAAGTAGCACACTAGCTCTGGAGTGCAAAAGCAATGCATGACACTGAACTTCCAGAAAACCCTGCAAGTTATATCTGTTATTTCCTCAACCCACAAACTGACATGCACTCAGATAAGACCAGGACTAGATTTAGACTTTAATTTGATGAAAAACAAGAAACTAATCTTAAAACTCCATTATGTACCTGTTTCTTTTTGAGAAGCCTATTCCCATACTTATGTGATTTTACATAAAATTTCATCTTTTGAAAAAATAAGAACCAAGCAAATAAACAAAACCCCAACACTCAGATGCATGCAGCCCCTTCAATCTCACACAAGTTTGGAAGAAAGAAAATGTGACTACTATGAGTCTCAGGAGTCAGATGGAAAGCAAAGAACTGAATTTTTCTTCTCTTCAAACTTTTAGGCCAATTACATGGTTTTGGGGAACTGACTCACAAGGGTTTTGTTTGTTTTTAACACTTGAGGTTAGATCTAGTGATGCCCCACTCCTGAAATATGGGTATTTGTACAGCTACACAATTGCCTGCAACATATATTCAAAGTAAGTTTCTGGACCAAACCACATAAGTCTTCATACTTAACAATGAAACTATCTTAAAGTATAAACAAAACTGTAATTGTTATTTAATTGCAACTCTAACAGAGACTTTAGCATTTTTAAATGCTAAACTGAAAGAAAAAATAGCATGAGTTTCTTAAACTATTTTAGAAGACTAAGACCTACAGCATTTTACGACTGTTCTTATGTCCTTTTCATCCTGTTTTCAGTTTGTCAATTAAACCGTTTGTCAATTAAACCGTTGCACACAACAGCCAAGAAAGCTACTACGTAAGCCATGTTCTTTGAAATGCTTGACTTAGTAGGCCAAACCAGACATGAAAAGTAGAATTCAGCCATGTGTGAGAATCTGGTTATGCCTTTCCACAAGAACCTATCTAAAGTCTTGGTAAAATTAAATGCATACCGTAAATGCATACCTAAGACATAATCTCTACATTTACCATTACAGAACTCATCCAAAGATGACTTTGAACCTCGAATTACTAAGCCTGGCTTAACAGTGTGCATGCTTCTTACTTGTACACACCTAATACAGAAAGGCTGGCCTCCTTTTTATTTTAGTAAATTAGATCCCCTCCACCCGTATGCTTCAAGAGGTTACTACACAGCTTTCTGACTGCTGCAGAGACCCTGGTGCGGATGCAGGCAAAACCACATCCACCCATTATTTTCCATCCTGAAGCTTTAGTATACCCCGATTGTGTGTTTGCTTAAGATACAACCCTAAAAAAACCCAAAAGCACCATGTGAAACAAATCAGCAGCTTCTGAAGAAAAGTGCAACCAAATATCGCCACCCGAACAGGCAGCGCCCCGTGCTCAGATCGCGGCCGGGGCCGCTATGGAGCTCTCCATGAAACGCCTAACAGTGATGGCTGCAGCCTCAGCACCCCCCACGTAGTCTGCCCCCGGTGCCGGGCGGCTGGGGAAATGGGGGATAGGGGCGAG
>JBCJKH010045534.1:0-18395 GCA_039877255.1 Loriculus beryllinus | reverse complement strand
GTACTCTCAAGCAAAGTGTAGAATTAAACTACAGTTCCCTCACAGGGCACAAGATGGGCTTATAGGGAATCATTCCCATCCATTATTTTATGTCACTGCAATTCCATTACAGGTTGACATAGTGTAACTGAGAGCAAATTTCAGTACAAAACCTCCATGAAGATAGCTGTTTGTAGCACATTACTTCAAAGAGATAATTAAAGATTTGAGGGATTTGCACTTAGCCATAGTACTGTAACCATGGTTTTCGTTTGCATGCTGTTTTCATTTTGTATTTGTGCTTTAATTCTTTTTATGAATGTTCAGGTTGAAATAAATCTAAAACGTTATCCCACTCCATACCCGGAGGATTTAAAGAATATGGTAAAATCAGTTCAAAATCTGGTGGGCAAAACAAGCCATGGAGTACGGCCTGAGAACGCAGCACCAACCGTCAACAGTGACCAAACTGTGAAAGACAAGTATGAGCACAAGTGGCCCATGGCACCAAAGGAGATTTCAGTGGAGGTAATGTAAAAGGATCGTTGTTCCTCTCCAGAGTTCAAACTGAGGTTCTCACATAACTCCCTCCAGTGATATGCTGCATCTGCTGTGAACTTCATGCCTAAGAGCTCCTAGTTTCATTCTGTGACTTATAATTTAGTTTTATATTCAATCTTTGGTTCTCCCAAAACTCCTGAATTTATCAGACTGAATTTTGGGGTTAAAATCTACTTAGATCTGAATTTAGCTACTGATACATATGAGCACTCTCCTAAATTGCAGTGATATGACTTGCAGATTAGGAGGAGAACGGGCCTGATCATGATTTACGACTCAGATTTCAGTAAGTGCATTTCTGTGTCAGATATGTTGCTGGCAAATCAGTTTGTTCCATCTGACCTCACGATGCTATTAGGTTCTGCTGTTTCTATTCACACTGTGTTAGTGGATAGGTAGCCAGGGACCATGTCGCAAGTGAATGGAGTCAGCAGGAGTGCTGCTTCAACTGCAGGGAGCTTTAGGTCAGGTTTCCCCTTGCACAGAGGGGACTTAAAAGAGGTTGCAGAATATAGCCCTTGGTATGTTTGCCAGTGTGTGTAGTAACAACATCTTCACTTCTAACATGAATGCAGTCACTGAAAGGTGAATTCCTGAATACTGCAGTCTTGTGCAAAGCTGCTACGAGCAGCTGAAGCTTCATCAGAGGGCACCTACTCATTGCAGTTCACACTAATGACTTGCTTTGTGCAGGCACAGTTTGTAACTACGGGAAATCTCTTACCCTGCAGCATGCACAGCTAGTTTAAAAGCTCGGGCAGGTCTACAAGAACACCTTGAAAATCTTGATGAAGTCTTCATGTTGAAAAGATAGAAATGAGGAAAAGAAATGATCACATTATCTTGTCACTCCTCTGTTAGTTACACATTATGCTGAATTCATTGTCCTTGAAATATCCCTGGCTCTGGCTAGTTGTGTGTGCAGGAATCTTTCTTCCTCAATTCCCCATAGCCTTACCATGGGTTGGCTGTTCTTACATACTCAGCAGTTGCTGTAGCTGCTCTGTCAGTGCCGTGTGTTTCATTTACACTGCATTTCCTAGGAACAAACCCAGGCAAACACAAATGGTAAGTTTTCTCTTCAAGATGGCTTCAGAAGACTTTCTTCAAATCTAGGCACAGTTTTGATTAGTCCTTCCAACTAAAATACTTAAATTATTCCTGGTTTTATCTAAATTTGAAATCTGAAATTCCACCAGTATTCCTTTTGACTCTTTAAATCCTTTCTTACTGTAATTCTGGCCTTTGACCCAGCTTATGACCCGTGATGTGAGCATCGACGTGTTCTGCTGTTGTTGCTGAATACATACAATGGATTTTGTATCATGTAACTTTTGAACTTGAATATTCTTAATAGCTTTCTGCAGGTTTGAATTATCCCTGCTGGGAACATACTATCTCTGTGGAATTTGGATCAGTGTCATCTGACAAAGACATTAAGTGTTTGGTCTTGTGGCTATGGTTTCAGGAGGAGGTGGCTGCACTGATTTACTACAGCCTAAATTAAATGTTTAGTACAGCTCAACTGAATGTTCAGTTGTTAAACTAAAATGTTACTGAGCCACAGAAGTGTCTTGTGCCTGCACAGAGCCCAGTGAAGCCTCTGTTATGGGGGTGTAAGGAACAAGTAAACTGCAGAAACACCATAAAATGCTATAGTTACTGTGAGATGCTTGCGTTATACAGGCTGTTTTCTAACACAGAAAAGGCTGAAGGCAAATTTCCTTCTTACATTTCATTCTTTGACAACAATGCATTCACTTTGCAACAGGAAGATAGTCCTGTCTGGTTTTCCTGGGAATGTTCATGGACATCACAAAAAGCGTTCTATAAAAGCAGTTGAATTGCTGAAGAGGATGCAGTAACTCCTGAAGTGCAATTAAATAATGTGATTACAATTTCCTACTGAAATTCCTACTATGAGCAACTGGTGTAAGCACATGGCTATTGCCAGCAGATAAGTGAAGATGTATTTTTTCATCTTCTGATATTTTATTAGTGAAGATGGTGGAACTTTATTAAGATCTTAATATCCCTGGTACTCAGTCAAGACTAGTATCATAGAACACCAGGGTGGAAGGGACCTCTAGGACCATCTGGATTAGTTACACAACTACCTCCTCAACTAAAGAAGAGAAAAAAGTGTTCTTGTCATTCACACAAGTAATGGCACTGGGAAGACGTTGTGGCTGTAAAGCAGGATGCTGCATACATTTTGCTCTCTTTGGCTTCCTGCATGAGGATAAAGAGGAGGTATGAGAAGCTGGAAAAAGGGTGAATGATTTTGTGAATAATATTATCATGATTTCAGTTATAACACGTTAAATAAAACGTAATTAAGCTCCATTTACTTTGCAGATAATTAGGAGACATGATCTCAAGCCTTAAGTTAAATACAGTTTGAAATTGCAGGTGTGTTCTGATGTAGATTTAGGCTGAAGACAGTTTCTAATAACAAGGTAATTTGATTTCAGGTGCACTGCTCACTTTTCATCCTCAGAGGCCGAAGCTGGTTTCTTTTCTGATCACTTTTGGTTTTCCTAGCAATTAATTTACACATCTCTTCACAAAGCTGCCTCTAAATAAGTAAAGGAAGCATTTGAATTGAGTAAGAAACTGCATTTCAAACCCCCTGTATCATCCTCCACCTGCAGTTCTTATGATCAAACAATTTCTTAAGTAATCCTAAATCCTAAGAATGCATGTCCTGATGTCTTTCATGTGGCAAGATGTGCATTTTGGACAAAAGAGAGCCTGGGATAACTCAGTGTGTTGTGTAGCCATTCCATGAGAAACAATGAGAAATACCTCAAATCAGATTTCAATCAAGGTCTTTATATTTTTGATATTCTTGAGATATATGGATTGAGAAATAAACTGGAAATGCTTCTGTATAACTCTCAGCTTTGGATCAAACAAACCTCTTTTTCGTCCAGCCTACAGCATTCCACCCCTTGTGTTAATTCCAAGCAGGGCTACTAATACTGTGTAAAAAGTAGAGACTGTTACTCTTGAAGTGATCCAATACAGATCCTAGTGGTAGGAGCTAGAAGAATATGGCCTGAGCTGCATGGGATCTTCTGAGACCTTCACCTCATCTCAGTCAACATGAGACCTTGACCCTTCTAACTGCTGACCTTGTCACTGTGTGGGTTTGGGTTGTGGGGTTTGTTCCCCCAGGGATGCCTGGCTTCATTCAATTCAGTCCATGCGGCTACTGCGGGAGCTGTTTTCCACTAATGAGATGCTCCATGACAGGCTCTCCTGGTTGGGAGAGGAATATGTGCTACAGTTTTGGTTTGTATCTGCTTTAAGCCCATGTCTTGATAAGCTCTTTGCAGCAGAATTACCTGTATTTTACTAGGAATCAGAAATATCCTCATTATAGCAGTTTGGGTTTCTCCACAGCACAAAAGATCTTTACTGAGGTTATGCCCTTGTCAAAGGAGGAAGGAAGTAATGATTCCCTCATCTGGAGGTCTGGCTCACAAGAGACCTTCTTTCAGATAGGATGGCAAATGTCTTTAAGTTCATTTTCAGTTACTTTGATTTCTGCCTGACCTCATTTCAGTGTCTGGATTGGTGGGGCATTATTCAGGGCTGTCTCCAAGGTACAGCTGCCTTCCCTAAAAGAGATTTCTTGACCCCACGAGGCTACTGCGCCGCATGAGGATGCAGGAGGTGCAGTGTTCCGTGTCTGGGCATGGCATCTGTGCAACTGTACACACAGTGCATAGAGATGAGATGTATGCAGCTGGGTGCAGTTCCAGCAAGACAGAGAGCAGCAGAAGCTTTTTTCCTCCACAGATGAGAGACTGCAATCACAAATCAAGGTATTGCAACTCAGGGCAGTGCTGATACTTCTGTCCTCATAGTGAAGCCCACATACAGAGCTGGACAAGAGCTTCTCCGTGGTTTGTGATGTTGGAAGGTCCTCTGCAGTACATGACTGATGACTGGTTGGATAAGCTCTGTTTATGAAGCTCTGCAGCTTGTCTTTGCAGAATCCTGACCGTGTCAGATAACAGGCTTACCCAGATGAGACTGAGCTACTGGAAATGGAAATTTTCAGTCTAAACTGCATCTTTGCAAACTGGGGATCTCTAACTTTGGTTTCTTTGGTGATGCGTAATTCTGGTGAGCTCCTGGGTGCATCGCCTTGGCTGTATTTCTGATCACCTGGATAGGCAAGGTCAACGTGTGCATTCCTCCAACTGTTTGTAGGTCCATCTGCCTGCAAGGCAAAGGCACACATCAGGAACAATCACTGTGTCCTACCTGCAGCTTTTTACCAGGATGACTTTTTTTCCAGGATCTGCTATGTCTGTGTTCACTACGGGAACTCCAAAACTACCCCTGCCCAGTCTGTTCCTCATGTTATTATGTCTCCTTTTGAAGCTCTATCATGTGTCTGAGATTGCTGCTGGAGCTGAAAAGCTGAGAGCTTGCTGCATCAGTGCTGTAATGTTGTGCTGGCTGCTGTGTCATGTCTGTGGGTAGGAAAGGTAGGGTTTCTTCATTCTCACACTTTCAGATTCCATATTCACATTCAGTTTTCCTTACACCAGTTCACTTATGTCTTGTATTAACATCCCGTTTGGGAGAACCTTCAGATCTAATGGCTACTGAAACTGGCCTTTCTGGAAGCTGCCACTGCAGCCAGAGAGTGGGAGAGGTTGAGGAGCAAGTGGAAGATTCTTCCTACTGCTTTCTTCTGGGATAATCCTAGTTTTTGGCATAATTCTCTGCATTCCTGGATTGAGGACTGAGTTTTATTTACCTCAGTCTGATAATTGTTAGCTTGCACAGCAGCATACCCAGCACTGTGCCTGCCTTTCACAGGCTGAGCTTCAGAGAGCATTCACTTTGTGACCTTGTCAGGAGAAGACTGTTCAGTGGGACTTCGAAGCCACTGACCTGCAGGGCTGAGAGGTGCAAGCACTGCCGCCTTCTGTGCAGAGGCTGTAACGTAAGGGGCTCAGTGAGGCTTTGTTACAAAGCCACACCACTAACAGTGGTTGTCAGGAAAGAAGCCCATGTGTCTGGGGGCGTTCTGTTGGCTTCTGGCTGTGTTTGTTCCTACACTTTCTGTGACCTCCTTTATTCTTTCATTAAAATCTGGACCAAGTAATGTTTGCCTTAATCTACGTATTTCTTTGCTCCTCCAGTTCTTTCTAGCCAGCATGTCATTCTTCAGACTGACCTGGGCTTCTCCAGTTCAGGAGTGCTGCCATCCCTCTACATGTATTTAATTGTTCCTCTGGGACAGACCCATCGTTAATGGTCCCACATTCCTGTGCCTTGTGTGTGCTGTGCCTGCCCAGAGACCCCATTTGCTCTGCTCCAAGTCTTCGTATTCTTTGCAAGCAGCCTCCAAGATTTAGATTATTTCAAGAATCCCATTTCTCCACATTATAATTTGATGTTCTAGTGTTGTCAGCATGAATAATAGGTGATATTTCTCTTTCCCGGTTACTTTAATGGTTTTTACCATGTATTTTCTCTTAGGGAACAGCTCACCATATTTTTCTGTCCTCTACCTATATCTTTCCTGGTTAGTCTTGATGAATAAGTTCTGACACAACACAATGCATTTATCTCTTCCCTTTGTTCTTGCAATTGGTCCTATTAATAATACTTTTCTTTCTCCTATTAGTGACCTTTTTGTTCTTGAGCTTGTAAGAAAAAATGCCTTCTTAAACACAGTAGAATTAATGGAATATGATTTGGTTTTTTACAACATATTTCACTTTCATGGAATATTCACAAACTCCAGACTGATCATTTCAAAAATGTGTTGATTTTTGCTGGAATAGCTGGAGGAGGAGCTAAAAAGAAGAGAAAACGCAAGAGTATAACATAGAAAACTGCATAAAATCTTGCACCTGAAATAAAAACCTGTGTTCATCACTATGTCACAAATGGAACTGCTCATTCTTCCTGTCTCACAGCAGGTAGTTTTATTTTAAGTTACAACTTTCAGAAGTTTCATGGTACAATATTGGGGTTCTAGGTTCAAGATAGAGAAACTAAAGAATCCCAAAAGGGTGACTTGTCTGATACAGACAACACTCATAGATCGACTCTGGAAATCCCAGTCGGGAAGGCAGAAGAAGAGCATACCAAAAACTCAGAGGTACAGCAAGAGAGTTACCACGCACCATGCTTCGGAGGTGCAGAATTCCCCACTGTGAATGCTGTGCACTTCTGTATTCCTCTAAAATGGGTTTGCATCACTTTGTTTCACTGCACTAAGAGATGGTTGTGCTGCACTGGAAGAATGTTGCACTATTGGTAGCTTTAAGTTGTATGTACATCGCTATTGTCATGCAAGAAATACCGTACACAGCACGGAATCTCTGCATGTGAAAGCAGTTTAAAGTCTTGAATAAGACTTTACAAGACATTTTAAGAATCAGTATGGATCTATAGTTGCTTGAGTGTTAACACTGAGAGGGTTCATTATAGAGGCTGTAAAGGTACCTGGCTTGGTATGGTGCTACATCCAGCAGAACACCAAGTGCAGAAGGACAGAAACATCCCTAGTTAATGGAGAGTAAACCTCTGAAAGTTTTCTCCTGCAGAGTAAAGCAAATAAATTTAATCATATTGTAGCATTTCACATTTTAGTGATGTGGCTTCGGGTTTGGTACTCAGTTTTAAAATGTTTCTCTTTCCTTTATTGACTTCACTCTGCAAAATCACTGGAGTACCTTTAACCACAAAATGTCAGGGTACAGAGATCCTCATAGTGTCTCTATAAGTGCAAGTTCCCTCCCAGGTATATTTCTCCTAACTGTTTCCTTCCTCATTTATACTGCTAATTATTGATTTTCTCCTTATATCTCTCCATTACTTTCATTTACTAGATCCTCTACTTCTCCAACATCCATCCCTTTATGAAATCACAGCTCTCACTCCTGGGCGGATGCATGTCTCTCCTACCCCTCCCCACAAGGATCTTGGCTGCATCAGTACTACTTCCTGGTGTTGCCCTGCCTGTCTCCACCATTCCCTTTCCATTCCACTGACACCCACAGACTGCACTTCCCATTCTGTTCCTTCTTGGGCTCCCTTTCCATCCATTCCATCCCGAGGGCAGGATTACCAGTATTGTTCCTCCAGTAGGTGCCACTCCCACCCTGTGTCCCCAAGACAGTGATCTTCAGGTCAGCATCTTCCTCGTTTCTGAGCAATTCCAGGGATCAGAAATGCCATGGATTCCCCCTTTGTGTCTTCATTCCCTCCTAGCTATCCTATGAGCCCCATTTAAATGTCCTCATTTAAAATATCTAAGGGTACATCTCACTTCCCTGCCACTTCTGAACTTGTTATTTTCATTGTATATCCTGTTGCTGGCTAGACCAGCACAAGGGTTGTGCAGGGCAGCCTTTGAAGGTGCAGGTTTGCTGAACTCTCAATGAGAAGTTTATGAAATCTGAGTCATTTTAATTTAGCAAAAAAAAAGACTCTTTAGAGACTAGGTAATTTTAATTAAATACTGCTGCAGGACCAGCCACATCCATGGCAGGAGTTGTGCCATGCATAAATGAATGAGGGTGCTTAGTCCTGAAACAAGTTGTTGTTTGCTCTAAATTTTTATTCATTCCTACTGGCAGCTTGCACTTCTGTGGCCTTTACCCATCCAAAATGTTTACATGGCCTTGATGTATCTCACAAGTCCCATCTGGTTTGTCCCCATTTTCAGAATGAGCTCAGCACCAGAATTTTTACATGCATTCCTGTAGGACTGACTAGAACGTTCAGCTCACAAACCAGCATGATTGGACACAACCCGGGGAGTGGGGCTTTGGTGTGTTGCCACGTTGATGAAAAGAAGGCTGTGAAATGTTTGCTCCTTGCAGTTTGAAGAGGGTTCTGGTTCCTGTGTTTACTCTGAGTTATTGTATTCTGCAGGAAGCCTTTGGACATCCTCCCACAGAGATGAGGATAGGGGAACTCCGTCCCTCCATGCCAGAGACTCCCTTGTACCCACCCAAACTTGTCCTTCTGGGTAAAGACAAGAAAGGTACTCACTTAACTTACAATCTTCTAGATGAAAACGTATGTACTGTACACAGGCAGATGACAAAGCCCTGGGTGACATGGTCTGGCGTGAGGTGTCCCTGCCCATGGCAGGAGGGTTGGAACTGGATGATCTTAAGGTCCTTTCCAGCCCAAACCATTCTATGATTCTATGTTCTACACATCACTATGATTTTAAAACATATCATATGCATATTCGTGGACATGTGTATATATCTCCTTAGTATTCATTTAAAAATGTGTTCTTCTGAAGTGTAGCTGTCAAATGCCATCCCCTGAAAACATTTGCTGTGTTTTGTTTCAGAATCCACTGATGAGTCTGAAGCAGATAAGATCCATTGTATGAACAACAGCGTTTCCTCAGGCACTTACTCCGACTATTCCCCTTCCCAGGCTTCCTCAGGGTCCTCCAACACGCATGTTAAAATGGGGTCCTTGCAGACAACGGCTAAAGAAGCAGTGAACAACTCTTTGTGGGGGAACAGGTGGGACCATCTCTCTACACAGCTTCTGGTTGCCTTTTGTCTTACGTTATCATAGACATTCAGAGAGATCATATGCTGCCTGTGAAGGTATTCAGTTAAATACAGTGGCTTTACCCCGATTTTGCAGAGGTCTGTATAGCAATTCAAAGCTTAGGCTGTGCAAAGTTGGCCACCCATTCATACTCTGTGTCAGTAATTCTACAGCTGGTGGCTCAACTAAGTGCTATAACCATGCATTAAAAGTGCCTAGTAATTGAGCTGCAATTACTCCGCTCTCTGCGGTCCTGAGCTGCAGCTGGCTAGAGTTTCACACAGACAACAGAGTGTGTGCCTCATTATTGATGTCCTGAGCCTCACTCTGCCCTGGTTATCTGAGAACACCACAGTCCTTTGGAGGCTGTAATTTGCACTGACCATCAGCAACCTGGAAACACTTTCACACCGTAGCAGGAGCACCCTGCCCTGTCTGTTCCTGCCATAAAACACCTAATAGAGTTCCATCCACAGGCTCTTCCCCATTAAAGAGAGGCTGGAGCCCGCTCACTGGAGATGGTGAAACCCTTGGTGGTGAGGACATGCACAAAATGAATCTGGTCTTTTTGTTAAAAAGAAATAGTCATGTAAATGTTAAAAATCATCTTCAGTTGCACTCATAGAAGATTATTTTTGCAGCAGGAAAATACGTTCAGCTGGAATTCTATGAACATGGCATTGAAGCCAGCCAGGAGTTTTGATGGAGTTGTTGGTTTGTCTGTGCATGTACTTACAGCATCTGTGCTCCAGTGCAAAACACTGCTGCAGGTATCCGTGCCCAACCAGCGGCACAAGGTGCACAAGGATCACGGTACGATCCCAAAGCCAGAGTATACCTGGGAGAGGATTAAGTTGCTTCGTAACTACACCTATTTGATGGCTGCGTGTGTGCTCTAATAGAGGGCATTTCATCTTGTTTGGGTTTATTCTGTTCATTGCAGGTTGGCCCAGTCCTTTCCACAGCCCATCGAAACAAAGCCATTGCTGAGCCAGCGGGAGCCGGTGCCGGCCGGGAGCCTGCCGCAGCGCACGGACCGGCGCCCGCTGAGCGACACCTTCACCGACAGCTGGAACGACAGCACCCACTACGACAACACGGGCTTCGTGGCAGAGGAGAGCGCGGTGGAGAACCCCTCCGCCAACCCCCTCCTGAGCGCCAAGTCCAGGAGCACGTCCGCACACGGACGCAGGCCGCTGATCAGGCAGGACAGGATCGTCGGCATTCCCCTGGAGCTGGAGCAGCCGACGCTCAGAAACACACACGAATCTGAAGTGCCTCCTCCCAACCCTTGGCAAAATTGGACCAGAACCCCCAGTCCTTTTGAAGACAGGACAGCTTTTCCTTCCAAACTGGAAAGCACCCCCACCACCAGCCCTTTGCCCAAGCGGAAAGATCATATCAAAGAGTCTCCCGAAATGACTAGCACTTTCACCCCGGGAATACCATGGGAATATCACGATCCAAATGCTAACAGAAGTCTCACAAACGTCTTTTCCCATATCCACTGTCGCCCGGATCCTTCCAAAAACGTCATTTCCATCAGCAAGAGCACGGAGCGGCTTTCTCCCATGATGAGGGATATAAAAACAAACAAATTTAAGAAGTCGCAAAGTATCGATGAGATTGACATTGGTACCTACAAAGTGTATAATATCCCCTTAGAAAACTATGCATCCGGTAACGATACTGTAGGCACCCACGAGAGGGTGGACAAGCTCCTGGGCCCGGAGCACGGCATGCTGAGCATGTCCCGCAGCCAGTCCGTCCCCATGCTGGACGACGAGCTGCTGACCTACGGCAGCGTCAAGGTGCAGCCGCAGCAGAAGTCGTCCGTCACGAAGAAGGTCTACCAGTTCGACCAAAGCTTCAACCCACAGGGAGCCGTGGAGGTGACCGCGGACAAGAGGCTCCTGCCGCCGTTCCAGCTCAACCCCGACTACATCCCCCAGCAGAGTAAGAACCTGCCGCAGGAGCTGGTGAGCCCGAGGGCTTACCGCGGCTACCCGCCCGTGGAGCACATGTTCTCCTTCTCGCAGCCCTCGGTGAACGACGACGTGGTCGCGGCCCCCTTTGCGACCCAGGGCTCCCGGCCGGGCTTCTTGAGGAGGGCGGATTCGCTGGCCAGCTCCACCGAGATGTCCATGTTCAGGAGGGTCAGCGAGCCCCACGACCTGCCCCCCGGCGATAGGTATGGCAGGGCCCCGTACCGCAGCGCCGCGGAGCGCCAGGGCGGCATCTCGGTGGCCGAGTCGCAGTTCCTCAAGAGGAACGGCAGGTACGAAGACGAGCACCCTGCCTACCAAGAGGTGAAAGCCCAGACTGGAAGCTTTCCCGTTAAAAACCTGACACAAAGGAGGCCGTTGTCTGCAAGAAGCTACAGTACAGAGAGTTACGGCACATCCCAAACCAGGCCGGTCTCAGCGAGGCCTACAATGGCAGCTCTGCTGGAAAAGATTCCGTCAGACTATAACTTGGGTAACTATGGCGACAAGCCTTCCGATAGCAGTGATATAAAGACAAGGCCTACCCCTGTGAAGGGAAATGAGAGCTGTGCTAAAATGCCCGCTGACTGGAGACAACAGCTACTTAGACATATAGAAGCTAGAAGGTTAGACAGGGTATGTTTGGCATTTCTCTGCAATTAATGCCTTTAGTTGTGTGTTTCGGTCTGTCAAACTATTTGCACGTACAGTGGTAACCACCAGAATTCCCAGTAATGAAATTCCTTGCATTGGTGTCAGAGGAACCGGCCCGCAAAGGGGCCTGGGGGTGCTCCGGAGCAGCTGGAGTGAGGGTTTCCTGGTAAATGAGCAATAAATCCGGAGTCTGGGCACAAGTAACGCACCACGGTGCACGTTGCTGATGCAGTAACTGCTGCAGCGCTGCCTGAAGTAATGCAACCCATAAAAACCTCTCCTTACCAACAGATGGGAAGGTGCTGCCGGGAGGCACCACTTCAGTAATGATCTGAGAGCTTTCCAAGATGCTGGGTACAGCTTTGCAGTAAAAAGAAATAAAACCATCCGAGTTACAGAGTAAAATGATGTATTTCAGCTTTAATGTCATTGTTAGTGGAGGGGATTTCAAGGGACCCCTTAACACCGAAAAATACCACTGGATGCACACTGCCACTGTTTTGAACAAGGGATATGATCATTACTCCTTCTAGCTGTAGGAAGTTCTGCTTATCTGCCTTCTATAGAAACCAGTACAAGTATTAGTACATGATGTCAGTCTTGGTCTTGACTATTCAATGACCTGCTTCATGAATTGGATTTACTTCATAATCTGAAGTGGCTGTGAAAAAATACTGTCATGAAATGCATAAGTTAGCTTCAAAATGTGTCCTTAAACCTATTTTTTGGCTAGATACTCGTGAGTTTGGTGTTAAGATATTCGTAACCTTCCAGTTGCTCAAATGCGATGGATATTAAAATATCCTTAAGGATCAAGTGGGTAAAGCTTAAAAACTGGCTTGAAGGCTGAAGCTTTTCCCTTCCTTCAGCTTTGTGCCTTTTGTTGTGTCAAACTGATTGGAAAATTCCTAATTCCTAGGCAAAGCAGTGCACCCCAAGTAGGGCCATTTCTGGTGGAAATAAGCACTTCTCAGATGCTTGTTTAAGCAATAACTTTGCACTTAGCATATGATGTGTATTTGCTCATGGGAAGCTGACACTGCTGATTTTATCCAGCTGCCTTAGTCCACAGTGATCCCTGCAGGTGCCAGCGAGCCAGCTCCTGGCTGTTGGCCACAGAGTTCTAAGGAGCTGGGCTGTGTGGTGGGGATTGTGCTGCTGGGAAGGCCTGGGCACTGCCGTGCAGCAGCTGCTCCAGGAGAAGACACTGCCCATCTCCCCAGGCTGGTGGGATGCTGGGCTGTGTGGAACCTGGTCCCTGGTGGGGCCCAGCCCACCAGGAGCAGCCACAGAGCTGGGGAGATGGTGCAGAGCCTTCTTGTGCAGGGTTTTCTCCTTTGCCTTTGATGCTTTTTATACCAGAGACGTTTTTTGGCCCACCCGTGGCTGCAGACATACCAAAATTTGGCCGTATTTGCAAAATAGAGACTTGTACCATGTTAAATCCTGCAATTTTCAACCTACAGAGAACATATTTCATCCGCTGTCAGCGTTGCAGTCTTTTCTGGTATCCATTTTATGTATGACTAGCAATGTATTTGCTTCCGTGTGACCCAGTGCATGCCTCAAGAAGCTATTTATTTCTTGGTACTGTTTGTTTGCTTAAACTAAAACTTTGTGAAATTAACCATTTATGTGTGATACTTACTTGAAGGAGCATGTGTGTTCATACCTGTCACGTGGTTGTTTCCTCTACTCAGACCGCTGCTTACAAACACAACACAGTTAGCCTTGGCATGCTGCACTCTGGAGGGTTTTCAGCAATGCATGCCGGCAGAAGCATGACTTTAAACTTGCAGACTAAATCTAAATTTGAAAACCAAATGCTTCAAGAGCTACCTCTACCGAAAGTAAGTATGGGATAGCCAGCGTATACCAGCATTACGAATAAATTGATAACACTCCTTGCTTTCTCCTGGTTTAGCTTTTGCCTATGATTCATGCTTATCCTCTACTCAATCCCAAAAGCAAAGATGATTTTCAAACACTTTTCCTTACTCTGCAATCTTGCTTTTTGGATTAAGTAGCTCTCGTGGCTGTCATTACTGCTTTCTGCTCTCGTCTTACAGACTGATGCCATCATTTTCTTAATGACTTAATACTTGCACAGGAATGGAGAACGTGCTTTGTTTTGTCACTGTTTGATCTTAGGAAATTGAACGCAGAAATGTTTAATTATACATTTAAATAGGCTCTGAAAGACAGGGATTTTAATAGCTGAACATTAATTGGGTGTACTGTAATAGTTGATTGGTTTTGAGTACATGCCTACTAAACCTAAAAACTGACTTTAAACTTTTGCTGAATGATGCCTATAGAAAGAAAATAATATTCTCATTATTTTACTGTTTATTTTACAGCTATTAAGGATGTATTACTGATAAGTACTTCCATACTTACGTCATACTTATCGATTATACTTACATAAAAAAACATATACTAACAAATGTGTTCAAGGCCAGGTTGGACACAGGGGCTTGGAGCAAGCTGCTCCAGTGGAAGGGGTCCCTGCCTGTGGCAAAGGTTGCAACTGGGTGACCTTTAAGGTCTCTTCAACCCAAACCAGTCTGCGGTTCTGTTCTATGACTTAAGAAGTATTCAGTAGGAAGAGCGCAGTTGTCGAGGCAGAGGGGGACACAGCTGAAGGATTGTCAGAGTATCAAGAGGAGATGCTGGGACATTGCTCTGTGGCACATATGGCTGTGCTGGACTCCCTGCAGCAGCTCAGTGCCAGCACTGGGAAGAGTGGGAGCACTGGGAGCAGTGGCAGCACTGGGATTTCATGCAATGGCAGAGGACTGCCACTGCAGCAACACAAGTTGGTACAAATTAGCAGCTTCTCTGTGAGCAGTTAAAGGGCAGCAGAGCACAGAGCCAGGCGCTGCAGGGCCATCATCTGCTCTGTGAATTGCAGGGCTGGCCTCAGACTGGGGTGGCCCTGGCCAGCTGGCACCTCCCAGGATGTCCCTGGCTGGCATGGGCTCCGGAGCCAGCCAGAAATTCCTAAAGGAGGGCTCCAGTGTCCAATATAAGGGTTTAAATCCAGGTCTGTTTAGAAGAATAAGATAGTTTAATGGTAACCAGACTGTGCTGCTTGGCCTTAGCCCTGCTTAGCTTAGTGATACAGGACTAAGCACCAGATTTCCAGGGAAAGCTGTGAGAGGTTAAAAAACACGCACACTGAGCTCACTGTCAGCTTTCTCCTGTAGCCTACTTTCCACACACCGTTACCTCCATGTACACCTCCCATTCAGCTGTCCCTGGATTTAAACAAGTCCTGATGTTAGTGTGTGCTTCTCTGTTGTTCAGCTGATGGTCAAATCTGAATCATGGTAGTTGTGTGTGTGTTTGGACACAGGCAGCTTTGCAGTGTTGCTCGTACTGTTTTCTCCTTCAAAGAGTTTGTTTGTCCACTTGGGTATACGCTAATCTTTGTCACAAGTCCTTGCAAGAATTGTGTTTGACATCAGCTCCAAAGAATGTTCTGTTTCCTGCACACATTTAGGAATAAGGTATTTTATAGCACTTCAAGAATTTCAGGCTGTAGATGAGTATGGATGCTAATATATGGGTGTCTAAGGAAATTCTAATATATGGGTGTCTAAGGAAATTCATGACAAGTTTTGGGGTGTGGGCTTAAATGATTTATTCTGCTTTATTTCATTAGCATTGCTACATACCCATATAAAATGCTGAACTACATGAAGGGGGTGTATTCTCTTACTGTACTGTTTGGAAAGTGGTGGAAAATTATTGTGAACCATATAATGTGAATGTTTAATATTGTTTCATTTTATTCCTTCACACGTTCTAAGGATTTTTGCATTTCTTAATGAATCCAGGCCACAGCACCTTAATATTTACCTCTTCCTCCGTCTTCTTGTGGCCTGGATTCAAGAGAGTAATGAGTGACGTTTAATTGTCAGCATCAGGAAATCAAATATAGCAATTGCTTATATTGAGAGAGTTTATTACATTGATTCTACTCCATGTATAAAATATTTGAACTGCTGCTTTTTTACCTCCTTCTAGACTTACCAGATATGTAGTTTGTTTGCAGCCTGCAGATGAATAATATTGCAAATAGACAAATCCATTTTACTGCAGAAAAGCAAAAGAAAAACCTATTGTCACAGAATTTTGCTATTTATTAAGAAAGCAGAAAGCAGCCTCTTGTGTTTTTCTTTATTCATTCTGAGAGCAAACTCACCTCTGCAGATGAGTCAGTTGCTTATAAAACCAGCCCAGCATTATCTGCAGTGACAAAAGAAACACTTTGCAGAGGAATTATTTCCATTTTTGGCATTCATTTCACGATTCTTCTTAAGGTTTATGGGTTTTCATCCCCAGAAGGGTACAGTACCAATTCCCTTTAGGAATAATCAGCATATTCACATGTATAGGCCAGGTTGGACATAGGGCTTGGAGCAAGCTGCTCTAGTGGAAGGGTCCCTGTCCGTGGCAGGGGCTGGAGCTGGACGATCTTAATGCCCCTTCCAACCCAAACCATTCTATGAGTGTATGGTCATATAGCAGTAAATCCAGGAGTTCCCTGGATGGGTGAGGGTTACATGGGAATGGGCAGCAAAGAAGGCACAATGGCTGATCCATGAGGCACAAAGACCCAAATTCTGGTCTGTGGGCAAAGAGGGCTCGGTGTGTCCTGGGCTGACCCTGGCAGCTCTCCAGGAAAGATTTGGCTGTGCTGGGAGGGACTTAGAGCCATAAAGTCAGGCTCCATCCATGTCTACCCACCAGCCTACAGCTCTGCACCCAAATTAGAGTGTTGTGCTATCCGAGAGAACAGGGCACTGGGACCAGCCTCTGTTGAGCCCTGAGGGATAACCCATAGGAATAGTGCTGAGCCTGCTCTCCTTTTTCCATTTTTAACATGTCTACAGATAGCTCTAACAGGGAAGTCTTGCAGCTTCAACAGAGGAAAGGTTTTTCTAGTGGTTTTAATATAAAGAAAATCACATTTTCTTGATTTCTTCAGAAGACTTTTTGAATGATGACAGAATTATAATGAATATTTTCTTTGATTTTAAAAACTTGCTTGATTTGTTTTTAACTTAACCTCTGAGGAGTATGATTTAAATCACAATTTAATTCTATTTGCTTTGGAAGGACTTTTAAGCTTGCATTTCTGAAGTGACCAGTCACCAGCTTTAATGTTTCAAAGCAATTTGTTCTTCACCCATCTAAAGAAGTGTTTTTTGATTTTTTTAATATAAGATGAAGAAGAAGTTGCCTGAACAACAGTGGGGAAGAGCAGACTCTTTTTCCTTGGCAGATTACCATTAATCAGAGCTGAATGAGCAGTTAACTGAATAAGCACTACCAAGTGCGAAGTGCTGCTGGTGGTAGTGCAATGCTGGCATTTTGGAAAGTCTAGCACAGAAAGCCCTACCCATGGTAGCAAAATCCAGTGGTAGTGGAGAAAGACAGAGACAGGAAACAAAGTCAGGATGGGACAGAAAAAGTACATGTGTCCTAAAAAGTACTGGAAACAGGATAAAATAAGCAGGGGAAAAAGAAGAAAAGTGTATAAAAGGAGAGAAAAGTGGAAAATATTAATGAAAGTCTCAAGCTCATTTAAGATACTTTCAATGTGTGTTATGTCCATTCATAGCCAGGACAGCGTTTAGTTACTGGTTAATATCATATAGATGATACCCTGTTATCTTAGAACACCAGTCATAGCCTAGAGAGAGGTCACAGCACACACAGGATGCACAGAGTATACATGAGGTTAGTCCCAAGGTCAGTATTGCCAGTAAGGAATGCTTTCTGAAGAAACTATATTCTGAAGAAACTATAATTTATCTTGGTGGCAAATACTTAATTAAAAGGTTTTTGATACCTGAATGACCAGTAAGAAAGTTCTAATTCGGATAGTAGTGGCAGACTGCGCATTCAAACTAAGGAACTTTGCCACCATTTGTTTCTCTGAAATAATGAGTTACATTAAATTAAGTTTCTCTTCTCTCTCATCATTCATTATTCTCATTACTTCTCTTATGTATCTTTCAAGATCTTCTGCTTGCAGAAAGTCCCACAAAAGATTGTTAATGAAATACTGTAAGAATTTAAGAGGATGCTGCGTTAGCAATAGTGTGCTGCAGTTTAACTGGGTTGGTTGCTGAAATAAATATGAAGAGTGTTTTCTGTCACGGTGTGCCCAGTGACTAAAGGCTGCCCTACCGTTTCTGCAACAGACCCCATCGCAGCAGAGCAGCATTCTGGACAACGGGCAGGAGGAGTTGTCCGTGAGCAGCCAGTGGAACCCCTACCCGCTGGGCCGGCGGGACGTGCCCCCAGACACCGTCACCAAGAAGGTAAGCGCATGAGGAGGCCTCTGACCTGGCTGTGCTTGTCCTCTTTGCCCAGCGCATCACTGGCAGGAGAACAGCTTAGAGGTTTGGGAAACGCGTAGTGTTGTTTCAAAGCTTAAAGCAATAACCATGGTGATTCAACTCCCTTGTTTTCTGGCCACGTGTGTTCTCTAACGTCATGAGAACTCTCTGGAAATTGTTATCCACAGGACAACATGTGAAGACCTAATACCTAAAAGGAAGATGGAGCCAGGAGGGGCTGGGCTCTGCTCCCAAGGAACAAGGGATGGGACAAGAGGAAGCGGCCTCAAGCTGCACC
>JBCJKH010045532.1:0-16132 GCA_039877255.1 Loriculus beryllinus | reverse complement strand
CTGGAATAGAATTACTTTCCTTCATAAAAGGGTGTATGGTGCTGTGGTTTGGATTTGTTGACCAAAACACTGTTGAGAACACCAGTGTTTTAGCTGTTGCTGAGCAGTGCTTGTATGGTGTCAGGCTTTCTCTTTACTACTGTTCCCTTAGCGAGTAGGCTGGGGATGAGCCAAACAGCTGACCCAGACTGACCAAAGGGATATTACATGCCAGATAACATCGTGCTCAGCAATAAAAACAAAGAAGAAGTGTATTTTGCAGAGGTAGCCACTGTTTTGAGACAGGCTGAGCACTGGTGTACCTGTGAGAGGTGGTGAGTGATTGATTGCATTTTCATCAGTTCTTTTGTGCAGGGTCAGGGTGGGCTGGTATTGTCCTCCTTCTTTCACTTATTAAACCGCCTTTATCTCAACCTATGAGTTCTCTTGCTTTTCCAATTCTCTTCCTACCCCATTGCGCATGGAGTTGCATGAGTGGCTGTGTGTTGCTTAAGTGGTGACTAGGGCCAGCCCACACAAATACTTGCTTAAAAAATAGCATTTTCTGAGAAGTAATATTAGAACAAATTTTAGGAGGCGCCTCCTTATAATTTTGCACCAGATTTGTGTTTGGTGCTAAAAAGTAAAAAAAATAAGGGGATTTTCCAGAGTGCCAGAAATAGGTTTTGGTGACTGTGCTCAGAGCTTTACTTTACATGGAAAATTGACTTTTCCATAGTCCATCACAAGGAAAAAAAGTCATTCACAGGCTTCCCTGTCTAGCTGTAGCTGTGAATACTTCAAGTATTGACTACTAGAAGGTCAACTTCTTTTCAAACTGACATGTGTTTTGGGTGGGGGAATTACTTCCTATCAAGTTACATGATGTCCTTTCTCGTATTCTGCTCTGGTCATCTTCTTTTTGTATTTTTGTTTGTTTGGTTGGTTGGTTTTTTATTGTCTGCATAATTCAGATTTCAAAATTAAACGGGCTTTAGTTAACACAGTTCTGAGTCACAAGGTGTGCTGATACATTTTGTATGTATTGATGAAAAGCATGTATTACATTTACAGATTTGTATTTGGATAACTACAGTTACCAAATAATATTCCTTTGTTCTTAACAGAAAATTAGCTTAGTTATCTTTATTTGATAACTATGTGATTTCAAAGTACTTCTGCCAGCTACTTTAAAACCAGTTTTTTTACTATAAGAAAAAATGAGTGGTTGCTGAGAAACTGAGTCTCTAGCCATGACTGGATTTCTGATTGTAAATTTTTATATAAATTTATTGAATCTACAAAGTTATAAAATGTGATATTTATTGGATCTATTTCTTTTTTATGGTTTTGGAGACTTTTTAATATAATATAGGGTCAATTAATATGTCTAGTTTTATAATTTTCCATAGTATGGAAAACTGTTTGGTCTTATATAAAGGCAGACATGAGACAATTGCACTCTTCTTGAATGTAAAAAGTACTGTTAAAATTGGGGGTTTTGGGGGGATTGGTTGTTTTGTTTTTCTCAGGTGCTGAGTTATTTTCATAAGCAAAGTAAAGTTCGTCAAGGAGTTGAAAAAATGCTCTACAGATTGTATCAACCTATCCTTTGGAGAGCACTGAAGGTAATTATCCTTTTCGGAAAATATGGCTGTCTTTCTCCATCTACTAGATTTTTTGTGCCTTTCACATGTTCTGATTTTAATAATTACTCTTAAAATGGCTATGGAAAAGAAATATCAGTGTGTATAGCATCTCAGCTGTAGTAGATTATCTTTGCAAGTTGTAATTAGGCATAGTTTGCACAATAATTTATTAATGTAATTTACTACTTTAATCCAGTTTTCTTTACAGGTACACAGAGTGCTTTACAGGATTGTAGTAGACAGTGAGACTAACACAGAGTTTGGTATTTTCATCTTCTCAATGAATTTTGTGCAATCTTGTATTCTGTTTTCCAAGACCTTTATTGAGTGATCAGTGCTTTATTGATCACAGCCAGAAACGTTCAGAGGATGATTTAGTCTCACATTATGATTAATCACCAGCTTTAAAATACAGCTCAATAAATTTATTAGCACATTATTTTAGAAAACCTTTTATTCTAGTTTAATTGTATGTACAGATGTTCATGCTATGGGTGTGTTTTTAATTAAGCATTCAGAATGAAATTTCTGACTTTTAGTACTTTTAAGGTAAGTATGTATGTCTTCCTGTGGATTGCTTGTACAGACAAAAGTGTGCCTACTGCCATTTACCTACTCAGTTGCACTGTATGATTAAGATGAACCAAGCTTCCTTATTCATGAACACCTTGTATTTCATCTGAGGTTATGAAATTCCTTCAGTATGGGCATACACATTCTATTTGTTACAGCCAAATTAATTGCTGGCAAAAATTTACCGAAGTTGTATTTACCAATTGATCCTATAGCATCTTCCCTAACCATAAAAGAAGTATTTTAAAGTTCTCGGAGTTGGAAGTATTTAAAAACGGCTTCAAAAGTTGTTAGAAATGGATTTTATGAGTTACAGGAAGGAGTTTAGAACTGTTTGGTTTCAGGAGAAATCTATAGTGGAAGTGGGAAGGTGGACAACAGCTCGTCACAAGACCAGTATGTTGTATGGCCTTACATTAAGGGTTGGATCCCATTGCTTTCTTTTCCTGTCTTTTTGTTGTTGTTATTTGGGTTTGGGTTTGGTTTTGTTCTTTGTTTATTTTTCTTGACAGCTTCTGCAAATGTAGTTAAGCACTTTAAGCTTAGACATTAACAGGCATATCATGGAAAATTTGTTTTAATACAGCAAAATAGTCTGCTGTGAACATAGATTTCAGAATGGTAAATGGAGGACTGTAAAAATCAAATGCAGCAATTACATGAATCATGTAATGATTCAATGCAAGTTAAGATTCTGAATTCAGAATGATTCACTACTGTATTTGCGATTGGTGAAAAGAGATGTGTGACTAAACATAAAAATTCAGCAATTTATTTTTGCATAGGCCACTGTCTTGCTGTGTGAATTTTGTATAGTTAATTTTTTTGTACAGTACCATTGAAGTATTAGGCATTTTATATATTTTATAACTGCTGCTGTGACTCAGAAAAAACAGCTGTTTAAGATACAGAACTAGGAAGGGAAGCTTATAATTGTCCTTATTGTTATGGATTCTGCTCCAAAGTTTGAAATGTCAGGTGAATTTTAGAGAACCAGTTTGATGCTCCTATTTTAGCCAGTGTATAGATCCCTTATTTAGTATAGTGAAGAACAAATCTTGTTCTGGAACACTGGTTACAAAACAGAAAGGCAGCTCACAAAGGGACTTATTTCCCCCTCCTTCCTGCCAAAAGGAAGAATACTTCAGTTGTAAGACTACAAAGTATTCCAGAAGTGTTTGTATCAAAACTGCTTGATTTCATCTCTGATATCTTTAAACTGAGAATGCATATTTCTCTGTCTTTTCCTAAATTGTTTTGCAAATACTTAGATCACAGAAGCTTCCTTTGTGGCTTTCATCTACATATTTTATAAGGCATTAAAGTTTTTATAATATAAGCCTGTATGTAACTTCTTAATCTTTTTTCATGTCTTTATTATGAAAAGTAAGTCTCATGAAAACACAGTAGAGATAGTTGATCAGTGATTGGTTATTAGTATAAAAAGCTGTATAAATATAAAAATATGGATATTTATTGTGAGATAAGTAGTGATTAAGCCATTTCTTATGAAGCTCAAAAAGTCAAAACCACTCCTCTGGGAATACAGGATGTTGAAGAAAGTGGTTCCTTTAAAGTGGCTTGTTTGGGTGTTTCTTTTAAACTAACTTTTACTGTTGAAAACCAGCGTTTTAAATAATTGAAAGTGAATTTCAGGAATTAAGACCAGAGAAACTTAAAAGAAAGCTCTGCAAATGAACTGAATGAAAAGAAGAAGTTGTTTAAAAAGGTTCTGAAAGTTCCTCGTAATAGTACAACCCTAAAGGTAAAGAAACATTAGTCATTTAAGCAATGGCAGGCTCTGCTTGCATGAAAAAGTCAGTGTGAAATAAAATAGGATATGAATTTAAAGTCCTGGACTCTATTTCTGTGAAGACATTTACTTAACTATGAGCTTGAATGTGCAAATATATTTGGGATAAATTCCAATTAGTTAAAGGCAGGAATTTAAACTGTGGATGCTCAGTTCAGAATTAAAGTAAGCTTAATGGAATTCAGCGTAATACACTTAAAAAGTTTATGAAAATTAACTTTCTGGAATGGCTGTCATAGACAAAGTCTAGGTTATTGCACAAAACCACACTTGAATTAATTTTCACATGAAAAATTAGTGCAGAAGAACTATTTCACCCTGCATTCACATATGAGCTTGTTATGCATTATCTCTTCGATGTGAACAACCTCAGAGTTAAAGGATTTTCAACGGCGTTGTAGAATTGAATTAAGAATTACAGTCTTTTCATTTTTAGACTGTATTATTGATAATAAGTAAAACACAAGTCCCTACTAATGAATATATATATATATATATGGGCTTTATTTGCCTTCTTAGTATTAAATTTAGAATTTTTATAGATTTTATTGGCTCAAAGAATCTGGATTGTTTTTTTTCTGCCCAGAGATGTGACCCATCATATGAGGATGAATCGAGAAGGAAAATACAAAATCAATTGTAAATGAAGTAATTGTTGCTCATTTCTTTTGAGTTGTTCAGTTTTTCTTTGCTATTAGTTTATTTAGTTCTAAATCTTATATGCTTATCTTAGTTTTTCTGTTCCGTGCCTTTGATCTGAATGTCTCTTATGACAAGGGAAAAAGAAAATTGGATTATTAGAGTAGTCAGGAGGTTCCCTGAACTGTCTTTTGTTGTGCTGTTAAAATTAAGGTTACTTTTCTTGTTTTATTACAGTGTTTGTATATATATATTGTCTCATATACAGCCACATGCTTGTTTTAACTTGAACCCAGAGTTCTTCTTTCCCTCTTCCTGTCAAGAGACGTCAGCACAGACTCTTATCATTGTACTGCTTGCTGTCTTTGATAAGTACAGTGTAGTCTGATGGTTAGACTACTGGTTTCTCCCCGAGATGCCTTGAGTTTCATCTTTTCTTCATTTCATTGCCTGCTCTCTTTTTCTGTCCTTTAAGAGCCCACAAGGCCAATTATTTTTCACTGATTGAGTGTCTAAATATGCACTTTTTTCATTTTTCTTTATATTTGGGTCTCTATAACCAGTGAAAACACGTTGAGAACTGTTACAAATGGTGAAATGTCTGAGGGTTATGAGGCTTGTCTCAGTTTTTTGATGTGCTTCCTGAAGCTCAGAATATGGTCCTATTACTTATGTGCATAAAGGCAGAACTGAATATGTTTATGTTGGTTAACTTACTCTCCAGGCTTGCTGGTACTTAGTTTCTAAATAGTGTTTTCTTGAAGAAATAGGCTTGAGCTTTTCAATTAAATCACCTGTCTCTAGGCAGCATTTTAATTAATTCAGTCCGCTTGAATTCAAGATTCTTGTATTCTGAAGAGGAGCTTTAAGTTCACCAAGAGAAATCCCAACTGCTTTTAATTTACTCAGCATTACAGACAGAGAAGGGCTCAGAGTGTGACTCTTCAGGGTCATTGAAATTGATATGCTTTGAAACCTGATCATATGAATAACTCGGGTTTTACTGAATGGGCAAAAATGTAAGGGAAAAAAAAATGTAAATCATATGTTACTCTTAAATTCATCCATACATTTTAAAATTCCTCTTTTCCATACATTTAATTAAAACCACTAACTTGCTAAAAGTGTTTGGAGCCCAGTATTTCACAGGATGTGCTTTTTGATAGTAACAGTCTGTGTTTACTGACAAAGCTTTATTTTCCTTCATTGTAACAGGCCAGAAACTCAGAAGTTCGATCAAATGCAGCATTTTTATTTGTTGATGCTTTTCCTGTTCATGATCCCAGTTTGAACACTGAAGAGATGAACAATGAAATTCAGAAGCAGTTTGAAGAACTTTTTGTAAGTTTTAATGAAACTAAAACGTTAAAAATGAAACTTTCATCAAAGCTAACGCAAAAATAAGCTTTTGATGCTATTAATATTTATGGAGTTTCTGAGTAGTATGCATAGGAGAATATAGGCCTATGATGCAGAAAGTACAAAAATATTTCGAATTTCTGTAGTATGTTCACAACAGATAATACGGACCATTTTCAGTGCTGAAAAGGTAATATTTGAGGTTGTTACTTATTAATCTGTGAATGAAAGATGCTTTTGAAAGATTAGATGCATGGGTAATGGATCTTTATCCTTAACCTAGGATTAGAGAAGAGGGCTTTACAATTAATATGTAAACATTCAATGGAAATTTACTACTGTATTGCTGAATGCTTCTGAAATCAAGTATAATGGAGATAAGAACCTAAAAGACCAGTCTAGATGGGTGAGAGTGGGCATAGTATTTTCATTAAGAAAACGTTTGGGAAATCCTGAGTATGGCCTTTAAAAAGGTAAACATCAGGTAAGTGAAGGAATTTCCAGGGTTTTGATATTGTTGCATAGGAACAGTGACCACTGTAAACTCATATATGTCTAAATATTCTTAATTAGGTCACAGATGCAAGACTAAATGTGAGCTATTAAAAAAGAAAAGTATTTCAAAAGTCCAATAAAAAAAGAATTGCCAATATTTGTCTTAATTTTGCTTCTGATTTAAATTTCCTAGTTTGCTTTATTATAAATTGCCTTCAGGGAATATGTAATAACATTTCTTTCATAGTATGGAAGAATATGCATAATGATTAAAAGGTAATGGAATGCTATTTGTTTATGATAGGTTAATGTCAAACAACAGCAGAGTCACAATACTGTTCTCACATTACTATTCTCTTCGTTTTAGAGTCTCTTAGAAGATCCTCATCCAGTTGTCCGCTCTACAGGGATACTTGGAGTTAGTCAGATAACATCCAAATACTGGGAGATGATTCCTCCAACAATTCTTGCTGATCTCTTGAATAAACTAATTGGAGAGCTGGCATGTGATACAACATCCGCGGATGTTCGATGCTCTGTTTTTAAAGTAAATCTTTTGTCCTAAATTTAAAATCGCAATTATCACTTCTATATTTTACTTGATGCACAAGCTCCTAGTATAGGCCACTTTAAATCAAGGAAATTACTCTGCAAAATTACTTAGTCATAGTTCCTAATACAGGCAAGTTTTGCATATGTTTTATGAAAGCCACATATTTGGAATGAGCAACTCTTTTTAAATTAGTGACTCCTTGGCTTTGACTCAACCAGTTTGCATTTCCCGTCTTAGATAAATTGTTTGGACCAGATATTTTAGTTATTTTAGCTGTAAGAAATTATGTTTAGACTTGAAAATGTATGCAGGCGGGTTCCAGGATGTTTCTATGTCACTGGTTTTAACCCATCCCAAGACATATACAAATATGATACTGTACCCTAACTTTATGCTTCTGAGGTTTGGATGAATAATTACATACTGTTTCTTTGTGAATGCTGCCTCCCGTGCATTGTTCAGTATGTTAGGGTTAGTTTATCTAGATCTTTCTGTCATCTGGTAAATGAATAGCTTGGACAGAAAAATAGACTCCCTAAGCATTATTTCACTTAAAGGTTTTGTGTATGTGGCAATTCAGGCTTAAATTGGAGCTATCTTCGTGTTAATCATCAGTTGCTCCACTACAGCTGTGGGGGGGTCTATAAGGGGTTAAGCAGAAGATGCTGATTTAAAAAAACTTTACAAAAAAACGACATACTTTTAGTCAGAAATTGGCAGAGTTCAAGGAGTTGGTATTGCTGCCAAAAAAAGTATCTGACACCATGCCCTCAGGTAGAAGGCAAGGCTGTGGTCTCCGTGTAGCTCTAAAGCTGCTCCATCTGGAATGAGTTCACTAAACACAGTTCACTGGAAGCGTGAAGTCACCATTGCAATTTTTACTGAAGAATATTACAAGAAAAATATGCATTCACAGTGTCTGTCCCTACTTAATTTAACCTTACAAGTGTCATGGTCCTGTTCAACAATTTTTAGTTACACCTTTTTTTCATATCTACTCATTTATTTATTTATTTGGCATAATTTTTTGGGGTTGTGTTTTTTTTATTTCCTTGCAGTGCCTGCCAGTAATTTTGGACAACAAACTAAGTCATCCATTACTGGAACAGCTCCTGCCAACAGTCAGACACAGCCTTCATGACAATTCAGAGAAAGTGCGAGTGGCTTTTGTTGATATGCTGCTGAAAGTTAAGACTGTCAAGGCTGCCAAGGTAGGATAAGTGACACTTGATATGTAGCAAGGAGGAGATAAAATCAAGGCATTTATTAAAAACACCCCTACAACAGTACCTTTTGAGATTTCTGCAGTACTCCTAAGAGGAAAAGAAGAATACATGCTTAATGTAGTAATACTCTTAAATTCAGGTGTTCCCTTCTTCATATATTTAAGCATGTTTATTTTTAAGACCTGTAGATTCTGTTGCCATTAGTCACTTCTGTCATTTTAAAGGTTTTGATCCAAATGATGGTAGTAGTAAAGAAGTACTTCTTTCACTGATGTTCTGAATTCCACTGAAATCATGGTGGCTGTGAAAAATCCTTCAATATAAATAAATAGTGACTAGTGCTGCTGAGCTTTTGCCATTCCATAGTTGTTCTTCACAAAAAAATTAACCATAGGAGATAGTACTGTGTCTGCATATTACTACAGCAGGGATTTTATAGGCATGATGAGAAGTTTACCTTTTAGTTGAGCAAAATGCACTCTTCTCTTTTTCCTTTCCCCCACATTTTTGACTAGTTGGGAATGATTAATAGATCCAGTGGCCTCGCTATGCCTGCCTACTTGTGTTTAGTGGCTGCTGGTATCACAGGCACTCTCTGATTAAAAATGCCAGTGCTATAGATGTGCACCCTGATCTGTCTGGCTTTTTTTAGAGACATGGCTCTGACCAGTAGATTTTCTGTTCTTAACCCCAAACAACCTTAGGCTTTCTCTGCTACCAGCTACCAACTCTAACCTCAGGCTTTTTCCTCCCCTGTAAGATGCAGATTCGTTAGCTGTGTCTAAAATAAATAAAGCATAAATGATAATCATTCACTGGTCTTGAGACCAGCTAGCACTGGCTGGCTGGGTCTGCACGCGTGTGCCCTGGTGTCCCCTGTGCATGCTGTCCTCCTGACTGCCTAGGATTGGTGAAGCCGGGCCAATCTCCAACTCAAAAACACTTAACACTTAAGCAATAAGTGATCTGGGACCCAAAGCCTAGGCTTATTCCCTGACGCTTTTATTTAGAAATGCAGGCATAGCGGTTTGCTGAAAGCAGCCCTCTAAAGCCACAAACGCTGGCTGTTAAACCAGCAGGAAAAATTGCAAGAATCCATCAGAAAAAATGCAATAGGAAATTTTATCATGCAATTAACAGCAGGCATCTTACTTACAGGGCATAAAACCCTGTTAGGTAAGAGACTAAAGTTTATATGAAAAAAAGGGTGATATAAAGAAGCTCTGAAGCTAGCATTGTAAATGAAGGCCATTCTTCACACACTGGAGAAACTTCCATATCAAGCATGAATTTTTTGGGTCATGAACATAGGTATACAGAAAGAACATGAGAACTATGCCAGATATTCAGCATGTGTTAGGGCCGTATCATTTAAATCCAAGGTATCATGTCCATGAATTTGGACACAACATAAATGAATGCAACACCACATGTTCTCAGCACAATCGTAACTGCAAGAATGATAGTAGGCCAATAGGCAAAGGTATGTTGGAGGTCTTGGGGGTAGGTGGCTACAAATTCAAGGACTGGAAAACCTTTACCATTTTGCTTACATTATTGTACCTGGCATGGTAATGATGAATTGGAAATTGGAAAATGAAGACAGCAGAAAAAAACCATGTAATGTAAATAATTCTTAACTGTCTCATTTCTTTTACAAGATATTTTATGTACTAAAGGAAGTTAGGTGGAAGTAAAAAATGGGCTATAGATTTTTCACTGGAAATATTTTAATTGGCCTCATTCTAACAACAACCACCACAAAACCCCCTTTTAATCTCATTCCTACTTCCTGTTGTAAGTACTAGTCAACCAAGTGCAGACTGACTCAGGTATGAATTAGTGGATACAAATCTCATCCCCACCACTATAAAGCTCTAGAATTAGCAGAATGGGGAGTATGTATCTCAGAAGTTTATGAGATATGGAATAGTAAAAGCAATTAATGTTCTTGGTAACGATGCTGAGGCAATTTCCCAGGAAATACAACAAACTCAATTCATAACTTTCAGATGACTTTAAAGGAGGTCCCATGCACACCCATATGCAGGGGTCTAGTTTCAGTCACACCTGGAGGGCTGTTGACACCCATCTGCTAAAGTTCTGCAGTACAGAGGAAGCATACCACCTCTGCTGCACAAGATGTCATGAAATGGATAAATAGCAGGAGATCCAGAATAGAAAGAGGGGTATCTCTGGCCTACAGATATACGAAGCAGAGACAGACAACAATCTTTAACCCTGAGAAGTTTACCACATTTAGCTTTCTGGTGTCCACCCTCCACTGCCTCCAACTGGCTCCACATTGCTGTCAGTGAGTCATGGAAATTGTAAAAAAGGCTGTATGTAGCAGGTGCTGCTTGTTAACAGGAAGAACATCTTTCTTTCAATACATGGCAAAGAGAAGGAAAAAATACATGTAATAATATGATCTACCTATTTAATTGTTTTAAAATAGTTTTTCTCAACACAAAACCTGAAATTTTAACACCATATGGTCTTAGAACCTAAATCAGTTACATGCAAGTGTCAAGTATTGTTAGAGAACACATTACAATACAGATCCATAAACAAGCAGCTGCATAATTTCTCAAACAATTATCAGTCTTGTACAGCTGTTGCATATGCTAGATACAAAAAATTAGCAAACAAAAGTGAGAATTTTACTGTACTGCAGTACTGTCATGGCAAATAGCATTATCAAAATCCAATCGCACAACACAGCTTTAGGCAGCAGTGTGACGAGAGAACTGCAGTATATAACTGTAGAGACAGTGCTCCATTAAATAAGATGTGAAACAGGCCAGTGTGGAGCCTGAAAAACCCAGGAGGTGCTAAAGGCAATGTAATAGGACCCCATGGTCAACAGTATCAAAGGCTGCTGATAAATCAAGACAATGAAAGAAGGAGTTTCTGTTAGCTTGAAGCAACAGATCCTCATTACAAACCCTCACAAGAGCAGTACCAGCACAGTGGCAATATCTGAAACAAGACTGAAATTTATTAGAAAGATTTTGTATGCTGAAGCCAGTCTGTAATGTAAGTACAGCTCTGTCCAGTGCAAAGGAAAAGGATGGGGAAAAAAGGTGATCTAAGTAATTGCCAGTAATTATACTTTTTAATCTAGTGCATATAAGAAAAAGATTGTTTTGACAGTGTTTCAATCCTCAAAATTTCTTTTCTTACAGCTATCTAGTTTCCGCTTTGCTCTGAGCTACCAAACAGGAATTGACATGTTGGAAAAAACTAAACACCACCTCCAAAACACCCCCGAAAATTCAGGAATAATGTGATATAAAAAGATTGATCAGATGATATTCATTACATATCTGTCCTCTTGATCTCAAAGTTTCCTCAATGCCTACCTATTTTCTGTTGGATCTACAAGCTTACTCTAACTCAAGAAGCTACGGGCTCTGGATGCCTCTGTACCTCATTAAGATGCGTAAAAGGGCCTGCATTCCTTCAAGCTCAGTCTGGCACATAGGAGCAGTCAAACCTCATCATAAGTGCTTTTGAAAAGACACCTGAAAGACAAAAATATAGGACTGCTGGATAGACTTTACCAAAAGACAGGAGATATGCAGCCTCCAAAGACTGAGGTACACAATTTCACTCATGGACAGAGGTTTTTACCAAAGAATAAATAGTACTGGAAATAGAAAATTGCGCCCATAAATACTCCAGCACTACCTTCTCTGTGGGACTGCAAATTTCTCTTCCTTTTAAGGGTCCTTCCTGAATTTTCCACAGCCCCTTGGTTTCAGTAGGACAGGTCAGATTACTCATAAAGGCAGTTTCTTGGGCCGTACATGCCACAGATCTGAATTGCTTCAAGATCCAGATCCCGGTCCTCCACCTTCTGTGGTTAGAATAACCACAATCACAAAAATACCATGTTGAATTCTTACACCAAAAAAGTCAACCTCATTCTTAGATTTCTTCAAAGGAAAAATGAATTCTGAAACTTAAGCAGATGCAAGGAAAGCAATTGGAACTAGAAGAACCAAGGAGTCTATTCCACTCTCCATCCCTCTCAGATGTTTAAACTTGGGAATCTCTGAAGATGACAAGGACACTTCTGGAGTGTTGGAGCTTAGATCCCAAATCATATACAGCTTCACTCACAAAAAATATCATAAACCTGTACCATAAAATACAAAGTAATGCTAGTGTGAGAGCTAAGATGCTAGATATATTCATAACTACATACAATAATAAGAAACAGGACTAGGCATGCCTGCAGTTTCCTATATTAGAGGAAGTCTTAAATTTAAGTTCCACAATGAATTTTTTTAGTTTAGGTTATCAACTTTTTAAATGGCTGTTGTAAGAACTTTTGAACTCTTTAATGCAAATCACTTCTCTGAAGCTTAGTTAAATTTTTTCCATAGGAATTGATGGCAATTTACTATAAAAGTTAAAACTTTGTGTTCACAATGGATCCAATTGAAACATATGGTAGGAATGAATTATAAATCCATAAGACAGGGAAATACAAAGTTATAGACTCAATTCAAATCCTCTGCTAGCACGACTTATTTGGTGATAATGTTCAAATAGGGCTCCATTGTACTTGCACATTTTAAGTTTGGAGCAGTACCCAACAACAGGCTTCACGGCACACAAGCTGGTAAGCATCCTCAGCATCACTATATAAATTTGAGGCTCATGGTAATAATTTACTTTCCATGAGAGTGCTCTTTAATGTGAAGAATTGGCCTCATGCTCCTACATCTATGCATTTCCAAGGATTTGTGAGGGTTTTATTAACATTAGGTCATAAATATAAACTAAAGTTAATACAGAAATTATACCATAGATATTCTTTTGGAAATATTTCTTACGCTAAAGCTTGAAATGGTTCAGAATTTAGCAAACAGCAAATTAAGCCACATTTCAATTGTACTTAAGTTAGAGCTATTGCCAATAATGTTAGTTCAAAAGATCTATGTACCATATATGATTCTATGTATTGGGATATACTCAGCTTATAAATAAATCTGGAAGAACATTACTATACTTTCATTTGCTGTCATAACGACACAGAAATGTATTTACTCCAGCATATTTTGTATATTCTAAAATCATGTCTTGTATTCGGCTGTTCTGCTGTTTATCTTACTCAGCTCTAATGAAGTTATTTCAACTGATGTTGCAAAAGGCCTAAAATGCCCTTCTTCATGCCTGTCTAGGCTTAGGATAAAATTGCCACTATCCTCATTATCAAAGCAACCTCTAGCATTGCAAAATAAACAAAGTTCACATGTTTCCTTTGAAAGTGGATTAACAAATTTTTCATAATAGGCCAGATCCCGATAACCTTCATTAAGTACTTTAATCATCGCCCATAGAAATGACAGAAAATTCTTTTCTTAATCAGGAATTTTGTAAAAACTTGTCAAGTACATTGAAAAAGAAAACATTCAGAATACTTGACTAATAACAGTCCTATGCTGTTAACAGAAGATGGATACAGTGCACCTTCCTGTTCCTCATATCCTTTATTCACACAGGAGCGGTAGCCTCAGCTTATATAAAACTAAACTATGAGTCTAAGTTGTGACAGATAAAGTGATACCCTTACAAATGCTCTGCTGATTAGAGGGCACTGAAGAGCACTGCTGGATAGTCCTCTCCTCTCTCATAAGATGCTCTTCTCTGCTGGGGGCTGCATACACTAAGTCATTTGTCTGGATACAAACCAGAAATCATCTTTTATCTGTGCATCACTTAACCAGTGCAAAGATAAATATGCTGAAAGCTAGGACATATGACCAGAAGCTTATTTGTTAAACAACAAAAAAGGACAATAACCAAGCCCACCTTTCTTTGTCCTTAAAAGCAAATTAAGTATGTGACATGACCCCATGCTCTGAAATGTCATCCATCAAAAGTTTGTAACATTTTTTGAAGCAGTAATGATCCAACCTGCTGTGACATCTTCATTGCCTCTAGGGTGCCAGAAATTCTGCTGCTTTCCCAAACTGACAATCATATAACTATTTAAAAACTCTCCAGGGAGGTCAGCATTAAAACAGGCTGGAAAGAGCCAAAGAAACATATTCTTGAATTGAAAAATCTGTTCAAACCAGTGTATGCATAGAATCCTTATTTTCAGCATGTAAAAATAATTATTCTTAGCATTAGTGTATTAACAGTGTTATTCAGTTTGTCAGCTGAGAGCATGTTTAGTAGGCAAAGGATATGTGTCCACAGTCTTCCTCACAGTCACTGGGCAGTCACTGGGCAAAGACTTTGCAGTGCTATATATGACAGGCAGGTTTCAGCTGCTGGGTAATTCTTAGTGATCCTGTGAAACTCAAAGGTTTGTCACTCATTGGAAACAGTTAATTCTTAGGTACATTTTAGAAATAGATGGAAAAAGTATTTACCATTCACCAAGACTCTGAATTTCTGAAAGAGAAACAATTTGATACATACATGTAATCAATTTTGTAAGGACAATAGTCTGGTTTTAATTCTTCAGACCACTTGACAGTTCATCTCTCAGTCTGATTTCCTCATGCAAATAAAAGTTTTTGGCTCTGTGAAAGTTTTAAGTAAGAGTGCAAGTGACTTTTTTTTTAATTGTTTTCAGCATTTTCAAAGGTGAAACCTTGGGCAATCTTGGACAATCCATTGATCAGTTTTCCTTTATACATTGTTGTTGTGATTGAAATGCACCTTTTTATTCTTTCAAGTTAATTCAAGATGGTTTGACTGCAAATCCAACCTGTTTTGCCATTTTGCCATCTTTACTTTAGAGATAATGATGTTAAAAAGACAGACTTCTGGAGCAGAGAGCTATCTTTACCACAGCCCAGCTCTGTATAAGCCAGTGAAAGTCTTTTGCAAGGCACTTGTAATTTCTGCTTAATTTTAGTAAGCCAAGGTCAGGATCAAATGTTTTTACAAGAAACTGTCAATGCAGAAGAGTCTGTTAAGGTACCAACAGCAGGATGTGTGCATTTCTTTTGTCTCTATAGAATTCAAGAGCAAACTTCAACATGAACTTGTTCTGAAGAGCAGTTGTCAATGTCTTCCAAAGGCTGGAACTGGCAAATAACAAGAAACTATCATATGGTATAGCTGCATTACTGTAGTTATTCATGACAGCAGAAAAAGCAGTAACACGTTTAGTCAAATTTTCTGTACTTCTACGATAACATTTTTTGTGCTTCAACAGATGCATCAGAACAAAAGAGACAGGTAGCAATTGTAAATTAAAATTAAAATTCAGATTCTTCTAATACTTGTGCCCTATTGACTGCTACGCTTTGCCTTATCAGAGGAACCAAAGAAAGATGTGACACATACATATCCCCCTTCTAAAAAGCAGTCATTTACATGTGATAAAAAGAAATGAAACATCACAGGCAAGAGCTGTAGGATCATGCTACACTGTTGTTACACACTAAACTTGGAGAGACTAGTTGTGAGATTCTGCAAATGTCATAAACATCAGTCAGCACAACCTTAATGACGGTGGTGCTCCATCTGAAAAGCTTTATTTGGAAGACAGTCACAGCCCTCCACACTATAGGCTGAGGTGAAGTTTTACCATCCCATCATTCAGCAAGGCATGTAAAACCAGCAGTAGCATCTGAGGAGCTGTCATGGTTTAAGCCCAGCTCCTTGCTCGCTTCCCCCTCTTCCTCCCCGAGCTCCCAGAGTGATGGGGAGGAGAACTGAAAGAATGTAACTCCCACAGGTTGTGATAAGAACAGTCCAGTAACTTAGGTATAACACAAACCACTGCTACCACTAATAACAATAATGATAAGGGAAATAACAAGGGAAGAGAATACAACTGCTCACCACCCACTGACTGATACCCAGCATG